>ONZH01007334.1:0-12814 GCA_900303285.1 Rhinella marina
CTTAGGCTCCAAACAGGCCTGACACTCAGCACCCTCAGAACCACCAGCCTGTGGTCTCTGAATCTGGTTGCGGATGTCAGCTACCTCCAAGCAGAGTCCTTGCAGCTGTTCAGCCAGTGCAGCAATAGCATCCATGTCAGCACAAAAATGACATAAATTTTTGTTTTGGCGGTTTATAATTTCACGCTCTGGTGTGGAGGGAATAGCCACACCGAGTGTACGAGGGAAAGGAACAGACCAAAACCAGGGAAACGGACACCTCCTGCAGGGAATCCTGAAACTAGGCCCTGACTGACTACCAGTATGAACAAGCCTGGGTTGTAGGAAAGTTCATACACAGGAACCTAATAATAAATGCACCCTAGGAAACCCTGCAGTCACTTATCTTAAGCAGATATCGCAGCAACCGGATCTCAGCCGAGATCCACACCACACACTACTAAGTAGGCAGAAAGTATAAACCGCAAGGGATACTGGGAGAGGAAGGGGTAAATAGGAGAGATAATTACCACAGCGGCAACAGCTGAGGGGAAGGGGTGTGGTAAACAGCAACCAAACCAAGGGAAAAGCATGTCAAATTATGTCACTTTAGAAAGCCGCGCAGAACGTCTGATACCAGACGCAAGCCCACTCGTGACACCCATTGGGACGATTGGGTGTTGTGGCTGGTGCCATAATCACCATCCTCTTGCTCCTCCAACTTTGACTCCAGCTCCTGTTCCTTCTCCAGTGGCAGTACCTTCTCCCCCCCATGGGAGTTTCTCATTGTGGGTCCCCAACAGCTACACAGAGAGCACAGACAGCAAGATGCGTTAGTGGTTCTTCTATGCCGTTAACCCCTGCATGAGCGTCAGAGTTTGTTCTGATAAAAATATAAGGGGGTGAAGATTGTTCATAATGCATTTGTCCCTACTGACAAACATTGTGGCCTCTTCAAATGGCTTTTGCATGTGACAGGTGTCTTGGATGAGCTGCAGCTTTCTGAGCTTCAAACGACACATGCTCCCTGCTGCGGCGGTCTTGTGCATGACAAAATCGTTCACGGCTTTTTGCTGCTTGTACAGATGATCTAGCAAATTCAATATGGAATTCCAGCAAGTTGGAACGTCATGGATTAAGTGGTGTGGTGGCACAACGTTCTGCCACTGCAAGTCCAGAGAGCATTCTTCCCTGCGTAAGAATGGCTGAAATGTGAAGACAGTCTCATGGATATTGCTAGCACTTTTTAAAAAGTGTTGCCTGAGGTTAATGACGTGCGCCATGTGTGGACCATGTGCTATTTACTCCAGTTTCAGGGCGGCCACAAAGTTGCAGCCATTGTCGCTGACCACCTTGCCCAGTTGGAGTCGGTGGGGTGACAGCCAGCGGGTTGTTTGTTGCTTGATATACTTTAGCAAATGTATGGCTACTCTCAATCAGGCTGGTCAGCTCCAATACTGCAGGGCAATGCTTGACTTGACACGTAATAGAAAGGCGGGGGAGTGGAAGTAATGGTGGGCTCTGGTGCTATTGGGGATGGGAGTGTTTCCATGGAGGAGAATAAGTGCTCCATAGGTGTGGGAGCCAGGCCAACACAATTTTTGCCGGGGGGCTGCCGGTGAGTCAGTATCAGCTGCTACAAGTGGCATGCACCTTACCGCAGAGTGAGAATCGCAAGTAGTGGCCCATGTTCTCCGCCATGTGAAAGTACAAGGTAGGGATGGCTTTTTGGGAGAAATAATGCTAGCTAGGTATGTTCCAGCGAGGCTGAGGGAAAGCCATCAGGCCCCTAAAGGCAGTAGACTGTACTAAATGGTACATCGTTGCTGGGTGTGTAAAGTTGTTTCCTGGCCACACAATTTGTTATTGATGGCTGAAGATGGAGCGGAGGAGGAAGCATCTGGTGTAAGAAGCAGAAAGTGAGGACGACAATGTGAGAAACACCACACTGCTTGTAAATACGGCCTGGTTGCTGCAAGGGAAAACGGAAGATGTAAAACTCTTGTTGCGGTAGCTGGCTGCCACCTTTGGTAGCCCACAGGTTAGGGTGATGTCGCTTAATGTGCTTCAATATAGCCTTGGTTCTTATGTTTGTGTTTGGCTGCCCACAGCTTATTTGTTTCCTGCAGAGATTGGGCAGCGTCTGTCTTCTGGCAGCATGGAGAAAAACTGCCAGACGGGAGATGCTCATGCAGAGCTAGAGGCAGCAGAGCTTGGCTTAGCTCTGGTACATTTTGGGCCTAATGCACCCACAATGTCAGCATCATGACCAGTTTTCAAGGCAGATATAGCCCTGGCACTGGGAGGTACATCGCCTCTGCTCTTTATTGCTGCCGCTGCCACCACTACTACCTTCCTCATCTGATCCATGATCCGGCTACCAGGTCCTGCCGAACACATAATCATCATCACCCTCCCTGACACTTTTCTCAGACTGTGAGATATCATGATGGGCTATTTGGCTCCCCTTCCTTGCTCACACTGTTGCTACTCCCACTGCCAATACCATGACTAAAGATGAGCAAAGTTATGAAAAATTTGATTTGGCTGCTTCACCGAATTTCACAAAGAAACTGAATTCAGATACCGCGTCGCAGCTATCTTTATTTTATACACCACACAAAATCTGATTATGTCACCACGCCTGGCCAGCACTATTGCCTGGTGACATAGTAACTGTGCGCAAGATTTTTTGTGTCATTCCTGCCTCTATCAGAGCTATTTCCCACAGAGCCCATAGCTGTGGTTTGAGATGCATAAGCATTCCGTGATGTACAATGCATTTGGAAAGTTTTCAAACTGTTTCACTTTTTCCACATTTTGTTATGTTGTGTCATTGTGTAAATTAAAAAAATCAAGCTTTTCCCTATTAATCTATACTCAACGCCCCATAATAAGAAAGTGGAAAAAGAATGTTTAAAATCTTAGTTAATTTATTTTAAAGAAAAAAATCTTTAAAGAAAAAAATCAGGTTGGATTTGGTCAGTTGGTGGGCAGCTTACACAACCCTTACACAGTTCTGTAGACAGATATAAAAAGTTATAGGTGTCAGAAAATGGTCATGTAAAGTATGAACATAATGAAAACTGCATATGTTTGGCATCATTTGGTATAATTGTAATTGTTGTGACTCATAGGAGAAAGGTAACATGTCATTTTTACCAGTAAACATTGTAAATATGAAACCCCTAAAACAATGTCTTAGTTATATTTTTTTCCAGTTCCACCTCATACTCTTCTGCTTCACAAATCCCAATACATCATATGGAATATTAAGTGATGCCATTACAAGGTACAACTTCTCCCATAAAGAAATATGAAAAAGTTATAGCTTTTGGAAGGCAGGGAGTAAAAACTGAAAATGAAAAGAAAAAAAAAGTATTGTTTACAACAGGAATGGGTTAAACACGTTTTCTACTAAATTTTACCTAATTTGTCAAAAACAATCTTTCTTACTTAACAGTTCCCTAGTTTGATGAGTGCACGATTGTGTCGCTCAGGGTAACATAATCTCCCACAACTGTGTGGTCTGTGGGCTGATTTTTTGATGTTACATCAATGTGGAGGAAACAGTCCTCTAACCATTGACTAAGGCTACTTTCACACTAGCGTTTTTAAATCATTGATTCTCATAGATACCGGAATAAAACGCTTCAGTTTTTCCCAATTGTCATGGGACAAAACTGAACTGAAGACAACGGAATGCTCCTGAAAGCATTGTTCCGTCTTCAACCGGAGAACAAACCGCAGCATCTGCGGTGCTCTCCTCCAGATCCGCACCAAGACGGATCCGGAATGACCCATGCAAGTCATGATCCGTAGGTAACCGGATTCGCCCCCCATGACTTTCAATGGAGTCCATACGGATCCGGGTACACATAACACATACAGACATAAACATACACACACATAAAGACATACAACACACATACATACTTACATGCTCCCCGGCAAAACGCTCACACAGTCAGATTCCCCACAGCGCCCTCTGCTGGCGCCTGGTGGAAGTCAATGACGTTCCACCAGGCGCCAGCAACGCTTGGGAATCGGACCTGTGTGAGCCCCTGACGCTAAGACCCCGGGGACATGTAAGTATGTATGTGTGTTGTATGTCAATGTGTGTGTATGTATATGTATATGTATGTACTGTGTGACATGTGTGGGGCCGGAGCGCGGTTCCGGCTCCACACATGTCACTGCGCAGGCCTGAAGCACCCTTCACCTGCCGGAAGCCTGCTGCCAGTGTGAAAGTAGGCAACTGTCAATATAGATGCAAATCATTGTGGCCTAATTGTAAGAAGCCTAGAGTGCCCCCTGCTAGGACCCCAACAATCATATAATCAGTGGGGAAACATGGCAGAAAGTGTTCAATTTCACTACAGCAACACCACAGAGGAAATGAAGCATTGCACAGTACTCATTCACATCAGTGGCGTGTCTATGTAATGTGAGCCAGAATAGGTCCTCCAGAACATGTGATGCCCTTTGTAACTGTTCTTCACTATGAACAAAATATGAGGATCTTTAATATGGACCTTCCTTGGTTAACTTAGAATTCCCATAGTATTGTATATTAAAACGTTTTTTTCTCTAAACTTTAAGATATATGAGGCCAACCCATTTCAATTAGAATTAGACAGGTTGGATATTTACACGTGCAAGGCTTTGTCCGCATGTGGTGCTAGACTTCCTCATCAAGAAGCTATCTTGTGTCTATGGGTTCATGTCTCACTTGAAAAAGGGCTCTAACATTGCCCCAAATGTTGCCTTTCTGAGTGCTACCTTTCATTTGGACAGGTAAGAAGACCCACAAAAGCATTGGTTGATTTCTATCGTCCCTTGGAGTTTATGTCTATGGGTAGTTTAATGGAAAAGACTGAGCAATATTTCTGCATAACCTACATTCATATTTTTTGAGCATTACCAAGTCAAAATTGTCTCCTGGTTCCTAGGTTCAGATTTCCATCATAAGTGCATATCTTAGCCAGACATGAAGGTCACCATAATTAGCACATTAAAATATCTCTTAATGAGAAATTACATTATTATTCCAGTTTACAGATGTATAAGTGGATGATTATACAGCTGCCTTGGCTGAGCTAATTCCCTCTCTTTACAGCCTAGAGAGCAAATTAGGTAGAGATATAATTTCGTCCCTTTTAGCTGTCTTTTTCTGTGTTGCTCCTGTATTCACAAAACTGCATGATGCTACAGCTGACTCTAAGCCACCTACTCAAAGTGGACTAGGGGTGGAATTCAAATTTTTAACAACAGGTTTCCTAATTCAACGGCAGACACGCAGCATCATGACACATGTATACATATACATACACCATATATATGCAACACACATACAGTACAGGCAAAAAGTTTGGACACACCTTCTCATTCAAAGAGTTTTCTGTATTTTCATGACTATGAAAATTGTAGATTCACACTGAAGGCATCAAAACTATGAATTAACACATGTGGAATTATATACTTAACAAAAAAGTGTGAAACAACTGAAAATATGTCTTATATTCTAGGTTCTTCAAAGTAGCCACCTTTTGCTTTGATTACTGCTTTGCACACTCTTGTCATTCTCTTGATGAGGTTCAAGAGGTAGTCACCTAAAATGGTTTTCACTTCACAGGTGTGCCCTGTCAGGTTTAATAAGTGGGATTTCTTGCCTTATAAATGGGGTTGGGACCATGAGTTGTGTTGGGCAGAAGTCAGGTGGATACACAGCTGATTGTCCTACTGAATAGACTGTTAGAATTTGTATTATGGCAAGAACATCATTACTTTAAGAAATGAAGGTCAGTCAGTCTGAAGAATTGGGAAAACTTTGACAGTGTCCCCAAGTGCAGTCGCAAAAACCATCAAGCGCTACAAAGAAACTGGTTCGCATGAGGACCGCCCCAGGAAAGGAAGACCAAGAGTCACCTCTGCTGCGGAGGATAAGTTCATCCGAGTCACCAGCCTCAGAAATCGCAGGTTAACAGCAGCTCAGATTAGAGACCAGGTCAATGCCACACAGAGTTCTAGCAGCAGACACATCTCTACAACAACTGCTAAGAGGAGCCTGTGGGCAGCAGGACTTCATGGTAAAATAGCTGCTAGGAAACCACTGCTAAGGACAGGAAACAAGCAGAAGAGACTTGTTTGGGCTAAAGAACGCAAGGAATGGACATTAGACCAGTGGAAATCTGTGCTTTGGTCTGATGAGTCCAAATTTGAGATCTTTGGTTCCAACCACCGTGTCTTTGTGCGATGCAGAAAAGGTGAATGGATGGACTCTACATGCCTGGTTCCCTATGTGAAGCATGGAGGAGGAGGTGTGATGGTGTGGGAGTGCTTTGCTGGTGACACTGTTGGGGATTTATTCAAAATTGAAGGCATACTGAACCAGCATGGCTACCACAGCATCTTGCAGCGGCATGTTATTCCATCCGGTTTGCGTTTAGTTGGACCATCATTTATTTATAAACAGGACAATGACCCCAAACACAACTCCAGGCTGTGTAAGGGCTATTTGACCAAGAAGGAGAGTGATGGGGTGCTACGCCAGATGACCTGGCCTCCACAGTCACCAGACCTGAACCCAATTGAGATGGTTTGGGGTGAGCTGGACCGCAGAGTGAAGGCAAAAGGGCCAACAAGTGCTAAGCATCTCTGAGAACTCCTTCAAGACTGTTGGAATACCATTTCAGGTGACTACCTCTTGAAGCTCATCAAAAGAATGTAGTAATTAGCAGTAATTAAAGCAAAAGGTGGCTACTTTGAAGAACCAAGAATATAAGACATATTTTCAGTTGTTTCACACTTTTTTTGTTAAGTATATAATTCCACATGTGTTAATTCATAGTTTTGATGCCTTCAGTGTGAATCTACAATTTTCATAGTTATGAAAATACAGAAAACTCTTTGAATGAGAAGGTGTGTCCAAACTTTTGGTTTGTACTGTACATACAAACACACCATATATACACTACACACATATATCACCCAACCTTTAAAAAGCCTAAGCTAAAGAGCTAAACTATGGAATGGAAGCGCTCATCTCCAGCTGCCGCTGCTACTGTGCTAGTTACTACTCCTCAGCTACATCCAAGTGCATATTGTTGACCACATTTGCAGCTATCAGAACCCCTAAGTAGCAAACAAAAAAATACAACCCTGCTGGCCAAGATCACTGTGTAACTCCAGCCTAAATAGCAGTAAATAATATTGTGAACATTTTTTTAAAATCCATTCAGCTAGTAGTAGATAGAGAGGTACTCTCCACTCTCTGATAGCTACTGAAATTTACTGAAGATTTGGAAAAATTAGCTATTTTCTAAATTTGAATTTCTCTCCTATTTAAATGGGAGTATTCATTTAGCTGGTTAAAGGTTACTAACATTTTAACTATGTTATATGTATATATCAAAATAAATCACAGAAAGGGATATTAGTGCACAAAAATAGATGCAAACAATATATACTGTATAAACTAAGACCTCATTTTGATATCATAAAATCTGAGACTCCTAGCCAATATATTTTGATCAAAACACATCTGTGCCCACCTACCCAGCGTCACGGTGGTCTCAGGTCAGGCAGGTCCTACGTTAAACCTAACTATGCCAGTGGGCATCTATATCTAGGAGCGTGGACGCCGCACATATAGGCGTGTTGCTCCTAGTAACCTCTACGTGCATACAGCAACCGATGAGAGGAGGAGCAAACACACCTATATGTACCACGCAATCAAGACGCTCAATTTGATAGGAGGAGCAAAAGTGCACAGGAATGCTACTCAAGATAAGCTAAGAGCGCATTCACACCTGAAGGTGCCACTCCCTCAGGTACATATTATAAACCAAGCAAAACTCACAGAGACAAAAGGATAAAAAACATCCTGCATGATGTGATAATAATGATTGCGGATGTCAGTGGCTATATATATATAAAAATAAATCACAGAAAGGGATATTAGTGCACAAAAATAGATGCAAACAATATATACTGTATAAACTAAGACCTCATTCTGATATGATAAAATCTGTTATATGTGATCTAAGGAATAATTTTTCGAAGCCGTATGTTTGGACTTTTCAAACGGACAAACAGCTGGCTCACTGTCAGCATCAAAGTCAAATATTGCTAGTAGGGGTTCTTAGAAATGCCAAGAAGCCTTAGAATTCCTTGGGGACCTTACTGCTATGGTTCTTAGGAATACGTATCCTTAGATGGTTCCTTGTTTTTTATTTAAAACCCCATAAAATGTATATATCTATGAATGTCCTTTTCAACCTCCAAATTTATGGAATTGATAATGACAGACATGTATGTAATTTATATATTGTATTACTGTAGACACAGCTCTCTCCCTTATACAATTATTGAGAATATTCTCTTGAAAGTACCAATCACTATCACTGCTCATTTATAACTCTTAATAGAGTTACAGTAAAATTCTATGCAGAGGACATATTTAAGAATATATTTTTATAGGAATCTGGACTGTGTTTTCTCTCTGACTGCAGCGACCACAAGCACTTGGGCTGTCCTAAACAAGCATTGTTATTTCCCCTTGCTTCTCATTGACATGTCCATCTCCTTCTGACGTGCATACGGGCACTGAAAGAGTAGAGGAGATGTCCATGAGGAGCAAGGAGAGAAGTGGGCCTCAGTTAGGGTAGGATGGCTTGGGCACTAGCCACACTGGGGACCCACCACAAAGAGAAAAAAGGTATGCACTACATATTGTTTACATCACCTACAGTTCACTGACTGTAGTTTAACCCCTTTGAAACCCATCCAATTTTCACATCAAGGACCTAATTTTGCAAATCTGACATGTGTCACATTGGAATAACTTTAATAACTTTGGAATACTTTTACTTATCCAAGTGATTCTGAGACTGTTTTCTCATGACATATCATACTTCCTGTTAGGGGTAAATTTAAGTCGATATGTTTTACCTTTACTTATAAAAATCCCAAATTTACTGAAAATTTGGAAAAAATCTCTATTTTCTAAATTTGACTTTCTCTACCTTTAAAGGGCATCTGTCAGCAGATTTGCACCAAGGAAACTAGCTGGCCTGTTGTATTTGCTTGGCAGCTGAAGGCATCTGTGTTGGTCCGATGTTCATATATGCCCGCATTGCAGAGAAAAATTATGTTTCAATACAATGCCTTGAAAAGTATTCATAGCCCTTGAACTTTTCCAAATTTTTTCACGTTGCACCCACAAACTTAAATGTATTTTATTAGAAATTTATGTGATAGACCAACACAAAGTAGCAATATGTGCGAAGTGAAAAGAAAATTATACCTGGTCTTCAAAATTTTTAATAAATGAAAAATTTGAAAAGTGTGACCTGCATTTGCATTCAGCCCCCTGTACTCTGATACCCCTAACTAAAATCTAGTGTGACCAATTGCCTTCAGAAGTCAAAAAGCATCTTGAAAAATGAGGAACACATCAGACAATTTAGGGATAAAGTTGTGGAGAAGTGTAAAGCTGGGTTAGGTTATAAAAAATATCCCGAGCTCTGATCATCTCAAGGAACACTGTTCAATCCATTATCTGAAAACATAAAGAGTATGGTGCAATCCTACCAAGACATGGGCATCCACCTAAACTGACAGATCAGGAAGAGGAGCTGCAGAGATCCACAGCTCAGGTAGGAGAATCTGTCCACAGGACAACTATTAGTTGGGTACTCCACAAATCTGGCCTTTATGGAAGTGTCGCAAGAAGAAAGCCATTTTTGAAAGCGAGCCATAAGAAGTCCCATTTGCCAGTTTGCCACAAGCCATGTAAACATTTGGAAGAAGGTACTCTGGTCAGATGAGACCAAAGCTGAACTTTTTGGCCTAAATGGAAAATGGTATGTGTGGCATAAAACTAAAACTACACATCTCCCTGAACACACCATCCCCACCGTTTCTTCAGCTGGGACAGGGAAGCTGGTCAGAGTTGATGGGAAGATGTATGGAGCTGAATACAGGGCAATCCTGGAGGAAAACCTGGTAGAGGCTACAAAAGACTTGAGACTGGAGGGGAGGTTCATCTTCCAGCAGAGCAACAACCCTAAACATGCAGCCAGAGCTACAATAGAAATTAAATAAAAGCATATTCTGTTGTTAGAATGGCCCAGTCAAAGTCTAGACCTAAATCCCTTAGCAATCATTGGCATCCGCAATCATATCGCGGGTTGCCATTAGGGTCAGAGAGGGAGCTGTATGCTGTGGTCAGCATTGATCGTGGCATCTAAGGGGGGTAATCCACTGGTATCAGTGTTTTCACCAATGTTGGTGGATACAGCAGGGTTCAGTAATAGCCGAGTCCCTGCTGCTGATCAGGCATGCACAACTTCTGTGCCCACCTGATCAGCAAAACATACATTTACGGCTCTGATTGGGAACTTACTTCCTGCAGCACCATACATCTAAATCACTGGTCGGAAAGGGGTTGAAAAAAACTGAACTCTGACTCAATAAAGTTATATTATATGTTGGCACTGAATTCTTACAGGTGACAGAAAGTATTGTTTGCAGGGCCTGATAAATTCTCCCATGATAATTTTTGATAAGTCTCCAAAATTGTCTCAATCTTACTCCAGTAAAAGGGTGGCACGGAAAGTGGAGTAGCATCTTAAGACAGAGGTATTGGACTTAAAGATACACCGAATTTGTCAAACACGGTGCAACATTCGATAACTCTAGCCCCAATTACAGCTACACAGACTTCTGCTGAACTGATTTGAAAAATTCCCCTCGTCATAAAGTGCCCCATAAAAGACTCCTCACACAGTCGAGTAGTATTGTGTGAAATTTCTAATGGTGACTTAATGGGTTGTTCAGCCAGTATAAAAAAATAAATAAAAAATGTCTCAAACTTGTTTTAAAGGGGTTATTACCTAAAATGTACTTACAACTAACCATTAAATGGACAATAAATATGGGATCATGGGGATCTGACCTCTGGCACCCTCAGTGATCCAAAAAATCGAAGATTTATGAGTATCCTCTCTAAATTAGGTATAAGTGCGCATGTTTGTCCACCCTCAGAGACAGCCATTCAGTCATTCCCATAGAAGCGACAGGGGTGGTGGATGAACATGCGCATTACTGCTCCATTGAGAGGACATTCGGGAGCTCTTATTCTCAGGATCACTGTGGGTCCCAGCTGTTGGACCCCTCGCAATCTGATTTTTATCACCTATCCTGTTAAAGATTTCGTTCTTCACAATCCTCCTCTGCTTTCCAGTTCCCCCGTTGATGGTCTCTTTATTTTGGTCACTTTCGATACAGGAACTGTGACTGCTCAGCCAATCACTAGTCAGCTAAATGGTCACATTTCTATGTTGAAAGGAAGTTGAATGTAGAGACCAGTGAGTGACCATGGAAGCATCAGGACAAGTACAGCTGGAGCTGAGGTGATTAAGACTTCTTTTATTATTTTAAGCAATTCTGTTTCTTTTTCTTTAATTACCAGCCAGATAACCCCTTTAACACAATTGTCTTTTGCCAGAGCTGAGTATTTAATATATGTGCTTAACTAGGTTATTTCATTACCAACATGTAATTCCAACCCAAGGTTTCAGCTTCTCTGCTACATGCCATGATATTAACAGATACTGTAATCTGCTCTTTAATCTCCTTTTCTTTCTTTTAACAAGGAGCTGTGGCACCTTGCCGAGAAGCTCAGCGTTAGGCTACTTTCACACTAGCGTTAGCACGGATCCGGCACCTAAAGGGTGCCGACGGATCCGTGCTAACGCTATACATGTGTGGAGCCGGAGCAGCGCTCCGGCCCCACACATGACACACATTAAAACAACACACAGACTACATACAAAACAAACATACAGACATACATACAAACATACAGACATACATACATACTCACATACTCCCGGGACGCGCAGAACGTCTTCACGCGCCTCCTGCGCGCAGTGATGACGATTCCCCACAGCGCCCTCTGCTGGGCGCAGTGGGGAAACGTCATCGCAGCGTGCAGGAGGCGCGTGAAGACCTGCTGCCGGCGTCCCGGGAGTATGTGAGTATGTCTGTATGTTTGTATGTATGTCTGTATGTTTGTATGTATGTCTGTTATGTTTGTTTGTATGTAGTCTGTGTGTATGTATGCCGGATCCGGAATGACCCCCCATTGGAAATCAATGGAGGACAGATCCGGATTACTGGTGTGTCCACACCAAACGGATCCGTCCCCATTGACTTCCATTGGGGTCATTCCGGATCCGTCTTGGTGCGGATGCCTGGACCGGAGAGCAAACCGCAGCATGCTGCGGTTTGTTCTCCGGTCTGAAGACGGAACGGAATGCTTTCAGGAGCATTCCGTTGTCTTCAGTTCAGTTTTGTCCCCATTGACAATGAATGGGGACAAAACTGAAGCGTTTTTTTCCGGTATTGAGCCCCTTTGACGGAACTCAATACCGGAATTTAAAAACGCCAGTGTGAAAGTAGCCTTAGCTATAATTATGTCTGATATGTTTGTAGATTCATTCATTTCCTGTCTAGTGCTGCCTGCGAAAGACCACATCACCTCAAGATATAAAATGTGTGTATCATGGGTAGGGGTAGTTCATGATGGATAGGACAAATGTTGTCATGCAATACAGATAAGGCTGGGTTCATATCATCGTTTAGTTTTCAGTTCTTCTGATTCGTCAAAGATCTATTTTCTTAGATGGGAGAAAAAGTCCAATGTGGAGGATTTTTTTCTCCAGTCAAAAATAAAAGATCTCTGATGGAACTGACAAAACGATGCAAATTCAGAACCTTGGATGCTCAAAATAATGGATCAATTTTTTAAATTTTTCTGTTCTTCTGA
>ONZH01007335.1:0-59350 GCA_900303285.1 Rhinella marina
GTTAGAAATCAAGTCGGGAATAATCGCGGATAAAACCTGTTTTTACTTTCACTTTCAGCTTGCATTCACAGCATCCCAATTTCTATCAGTGATATCTTCCTCTGTCCTGAACATATTGCTGTCATTCTGGTATTGTCTGAAAGCGTGGAATATGTCTGCTTTCAAACAAGACCAGCATGTTTCTAGCTGCTACCATTCAGGAGGTAGCAGCATCTAAAGCAGCCCTCCCCCCTCAAGTTAAATACTTTTCCCACTGCTGGAGCTCCACTCTGGCAAAACAGTTAGGGGCTTAAAGGGGTTATTCAAGACTTATAATGCCCCCAAAGACCTACAATACCTCGGGGAACGGGGGTGGGGAGGGAGTTGGGTAAGGCAGCCAATAGCAAGCTGTGACGAGGATGAGCCTCCCTAGCATCACGGGTGACGCTAGGGAGGCTTGTTCCCACTGTGGCCTGCTATTGGCTGCCCCCCGCCCAACCCACCATCACCGGATGTTTTGATCTGCGCGACGGGGAGATGCAGCAGAAGCGACGCGGAGAGCCATGCCCACACGTGATGGCAGTTTTATCACAAAATCATGCAGCCGCTGCCTGCCAGAGGCGGGGGGTGGAGAAAGTTTTTAGCTGCAAGTGGCGGTCGCATTCGCATTCAGATATATACAGCTTTAACTAAGCTCCATAATAAATCTGTATGCAGTAAGCTCCCTCTAGTCTGAGGCACCCGACTGCAAAATGAAAGCTGTGCAATACAGAAAATAAGCTGAAAGCGGTACACTACGTGGTGATAAACCTTAGAGGGGTTGTGCAAGAATGGAGGGGAGAGGGGTTGGGAATCCCACTACTTTACCGAACCTGTAAAGGGAAGATGACTTACCTGCTTACCAGTGCTGGCTCCCTGCTCCTTCTCCTCCTTGCCTAGGCTACTCTGTTGGACTCCCTCGTTGAAAACATGGGAGCAGATAAACCCCTGGCTGCGGCAGAGACCAGATCCCCTTGAATCATGTGACCATTTGTCATGACATACGGAGATCTGGTCTCTCCGCTGTTCCCAATGATTAACTGCAGGCGACTTCAACATTGAGGGAGCAGCCCAGGCATGGAGGAGAAGGCACAGGAAGCAGGGTAGTCTTCCCTTTGCAGGACTGATACAATGTGTGTGTTTGGGGGGAGGGGGGGGTGGCACCCCCTTACTATTCTTACACAAGCCCTTTAAGCAAAGTTGACCTTTGAAGAAGATCTATCACAGCAACAAACCCCTTTAGATCAAGGGATCTGACAATGTACCCCATTACTCCATGAACGGCCCCATAAATTCCTGCGTGGGGATGCACGAGAGAAACTAAATGATGCCATATAGCGTTGGCCACTGTGTACTCACCTCATAAACGCCAAGAAGATGATGAGAATAAGACTCACCAACCAGCCAGCGTTGGCAAAAGGCCTTAGGCATGGTGAGGGCGCCGGTGCCAACAATCAAGTTAAACATGTAGATCAGTCCGACCTGCGCGGTGAAAAACAAGTTTTAGAAATGCAATGCTGTAGAGGCAAATAACATTTTACCGCACAGTTCACGTAGGGTCAATAGGGGGTCTTTCTGTGTCTATGGGTGGTTAAGTTCCCTCTAAGCAAGGGGTTCTGCAGTTTTTTTTTTCATTCTGATGATCTATCCTCTGGATAGATCATCAGCATCAGATCGGCAGGGTCCGACACCCAGTGGTGGCGCAGCCTTCTCTCTGTTTACTGCAAGCCCAGTGACATCACGACTTGTGGTCACTGGCCTGGGCGGGGCTAAGCCCCGTTCACAATTGAAGGGAGTTTTAGCCACGCCCAGGCCACTGGTACTATTCGTGACATGGGCCTGCAGTAAACGGCGAGAAAGGCCGCGCCGCTACTGGTCGTCAGACCCTGCAGATCTGATGCTGATGATCTATCTCTACAATAGCTCATCAGTTTAAAAGAACTGCAGACCCCCTTTAATTTGGCATCTCTCCACCTTCTCCCATCTTGCATATTAGCTTAAGTGTCCATTCACACGATCGTATATTTGCGGGTCCGCATTATTGCGGACCCGCAAATATACAGGGGCCGCCCGGCATGTGTTTCTGCAGCGCTCGGAACACACGCTGGGCGGCCCCATTGAAAATGCCTATACTTGTCCGTGCGTACAGACAAGTATAGGACATGCTTCAAATGAGCCGCGGCATGGAGCTAGCTCCGTGCCGCTGCTACCAGCCCCATAGAGGTGAAGGGGCCGCATCTATTCCGCAATTTTGCGGATAGATACGGCCCCATTCAATACGGTCGTGTGAATGGGGCCTTACTGTACAATGATTATAGCACTATTTCACCTCCCCTAATATACGGTAATAAAGTGTGGGATCTCATAAAATAGGGTGGCAGGGCCAACCAGAGGAAAACTGGGCATTCACCATCTGCTCCCACTTGTAAGAGGAGCAATATTGGAATAAAAATCTATAATGAAATAGCTTTCATGCAGTTCCTTAAAGGGATATTTCCATCTAGAATATTTATGGTAAATCCGTCTGATAGATGTTAGTTCCACCTATCTGAAAGGGCGCCCCCCGACCCACATGGTGGAGAATGAATACAGAGGTGACCGTGTACGTGTACATCTCTCACCATTCACTACTATGGGAGTTGTGGAAGCGAAGCAGCCACGAAGAGGCCACTTCCCCGTTCACTCTCTGCCTGGATGTGGTGGTCACACCCTGTTCTCCACATAGACATATCCACTAATCTATTAGCAGAGCGGTCACTTTAAGGGCTGCAGTGGTATTCAGATGAGAATACAAGGTCTGCTACAGGACGTGATGGCACATTATGGGTTAATAGAGGTGACAGGACATTAGGATTCTACATCTGCCACTTCTACCATTGCTTCACTACGCGACTGCTGATGTCAGCAAGGTTACGGATATAGGACTGCCTCCGTCAGCCGCTTTCCTCAGTCGAGGAGCTGAGGTGGCAGATGTCTGGAAAACAGTTGCTTAATTGAGGAAGTGGACATAAAATCGTGTCCCTACAGATGACAAGATCTGTAAAACCGCAAGCCTGAGTGACACGTACGTCCTGTTGGAAGCAAATATACAAAAACTCTCGTGAATGGTATTCAGGCGACTCTCTTAAAGGGCATCTGTCAGCAGATTTGTACCTATGACACTCGCTGACCTGTTGGCAGCTGAAGACATCTGTGTTGGTCTCATGTTCATGTGTCCACATTGCTGAGAAAAATGATGTTTTATTCTATGCAAATGAGCCTCTAGGAGCAAAGTGGGTGTTGCTGTTACACCTCTTTCTGCAACTGCTGCGCCCTCTCTCCACTTTGATTGACAGGGCCAGGTAGTGTAACTGTGATCAGGCCAGGCCCTGTCACTCAAAGTGGAGAGGATGTGGCAGTTGCACAGAGAGCTGAGCCTCTAAGTGTAATAGTAACGCCCCTGTTGCTCCTGGAGGCTCATTTGCATATATCAAAACATCATTTTTCTCAGCAATGAGGGCACATAGGAACATGGGACCAACACAGATGCCTTCAGCTGCCAAGTGCACATGTAACAGGTCAGTCAGTTTCATAGGTACAAATCTACTGACAGATGTTCTTTAAAGGGGTATTCCCATCTGACAAATGTAGTTTGTATAGTTAGATATAGCCATACCAATGTTATTAATAATAGAATGTATTTATATAAAATGTACAGTTTAGAAGATTTCCCTATTTGTATATCCATTGTCCCACACACATCAGTCAGGCCGTTGCCCCTGGTTACGGCCACCGCAGCCATGTAGCAGTGGTGGTCGGCTTACTCTTGTTCAAACCCGCTCTGAGGTAACTGCTGTATTGTGAACGCACATTGCATGAACATGCGGAGACACATCTTAGGGTTGTAGCATTTTTGTCTGCGCTTCCAAAACACAGAGAAACGGATCCTGTTCCAAGATCCATTCATCTCTATGGAGCAGGATCCGGTTATAAAGTCTGTGTTTTGGACGGATCCTGACCATTGTGTTTAAGACTGGTAGCATCCAAAAACGCAGATGTGAAAGTACCCTAAGATGTGTCTCCGCATGATCATGTAATGTGCGTTCACAATACAGCAGTTACCTCAGAGCGAGATTGAAAAGGAGCAAGCCGACCACCACTACTACATGGCCACAGTGGCCGTAACCAGGGGCAACGGCCTGACTGATGTGTGTGGGACAATGGATATACAAATAGGGAAATCTTCTAAACGGTACATTTTATATAAATACATTCTATTAGTAATAATACTGGTATGACTATATCTAACTATACAGACTACATTTGTGAGATGGGAATACCCCTTTAAGGGGGTTATCCCATTACAAAGACTTATCTCCCAAGCACAGGCTGAGCGTTTGAACTCGGCAACAGTCCCATAGAGGTGAATGGAGTGGTGGTCACACATGCACACCACCGCTCCATTCACACAGAGGGTTGGGGACCCCCCATTCTCATGATCGTATATAGCATAGGTAATGAAGTGCCAATACTTACAAACGGAGAGTAGAGCTCCCCCGTATCTGTAATTTCTCCTGCCATGGCTGGGGTGGGGTAGGGATGAAGGAGGGGAGAAGGGGCAGCGGAGCCTAAAAAAGAAATAGCCGTAGTGAATTATACATGAAGACAGGACTGCAGATGGTATGAGGATCCTATGGATCAGTGCAATACCCTAGAAGACCACACACCTTCATTCACAGGGTACTTGCAAGAGCATTCGTCATATTGGAAAAGTTAGGCCACTTTCAGGCCGGGACCCTACATCGTAAATTTGGTTCATTTAAAGGGAATGTGTCACCACTTATTTTTTTTTTCTTATTCTAAGTTTTTGAACATGATTATGGGGGTGGCCTCTTGCCTGAGCTGTTAGCATTAAGAAAATTGCTTTACGGCAGCCCCATGGTCCACAGACACAATGGTCGGATGGGACCTCAGTGACTTCTATGGGAGAGTTTTCTGGGCATGTTCTGTGACCTGTGCAGAGGTCATTGTACAGTACAAAGGAAGAATAGAGGAGCTCTGACAAGCACCTATTGTCAATGGTGGATCCTGTCTTATCTCTACACAGAGGTGATATCTGTCATTGTAACCCTGTCTGTAAGATAAGCAGATAACTGTGCTAAATTGATCTGTATGGTGGCGCCTATTATTTAAGGGGTATTCCCATCTTAGACAGTGGGGGCACATCACTTGGATATATCAAGATCGGAGGGGGGAGCGCTACTCCTGGAGGACCCCGGGGTCCGGCCACCACCAGGCGCAGCTCCCTGCTGCTCCCATAGAAATGAATGGAAGCTCACCGCGCATGCGCTGACTCCACTCCCATTCATTTCTATGTAGCCGACAGAAATAGCCGAGCCAGCGCTCTATTATTTTCGGCGGCCCCATGGAAATGAATGAAGGGCGGTTGTGTAGGCGCAGTGCACCCTCCTTTACTTTGGGGGCTCCATTCTTGATATAGGTGCGGGTCCCAGTGGTGGCATATCCTAGCAATATGCCACTATTGTCTAAGATAAGAATAACCCTTTAAGGTTAGTGGTCCGTGCGAAAACTGCAGGGTTTATATTTTTTATATAGATATTGACAAGGAAAATTCTAAGTAACATCACAAATTCTTTAAAAAAATACAAACATAAAAGTGTGAAATTTTCGGATGACACATTCATTTAAACCTGAGCTCGAGTCATGACACGTGGCCGCAATCAGACCTAAGGGTTACGGTTAGACTGGAGGGCACGCCCTTGTTTTCATTCAGGTTTATCCTAACTTTGCTTCATTGTTGTCAGCGTTGTGAATGTGAACTATGTCATCTTCCTTGCGGTCTATTATTTGCACTCGCATTCCGTTCACGGCAGTGTTATCATAACAAGAGCATGACTGCTTTATAATTACCCTGCATTAGGACGCATAGTTCTGGCCTTATTCATCACCTGAAGCTATGTCTGAGGACACGCCACGAGAGCGGCTACATACACGCCCAAACGTTTACGTATGGAAGAGACATGATCCCAGGAGCCGTATGGAATATTAGACCTTTTAGGGGTGAGGTCGGCATGGCCCCATACAAGCAGCCCCCGCTCCATTCATATGGATTGTCCCCATTGACCATATGAATGACCCCTTTCTAGGTGGAAGCTGCAGGAGGTCCTAGGTCTATAGTAACTGGTGAACCCGGTCCTGGACATTACATACAGAATACACCCCTTCCCATTACAGACCCAGGCCAGCAGTAACCCCAACTCAACAGTGCCCCTACCTCACAGTGGTACCCCTCCCAATAGCAGTCCCAACGTAGTGCCCACGAGTAGTCAGATCTGTCCTTTTGACTCCCCCATGTGATCACAGAAGTGGCGCCCTCCCTCTTCCACCAGTAGTCACAGCAGCTGTTCCCACATTCCTGTTCCCAAACAGGCTCTGTTCCAGTGCCACTGCCATGATGAGCACATATATGACATGACTGCTGCAGCCATGATGAGCACATATATGACATGACTGCTGCAGCCATGATGAGCACATATATGACATGACTGCTGCAGCCATGATGAGTACATATATGACATGACTGCTGCAGCCATGATGAGTACATATATGACATGACTGCTGCAGCCATGATGAGCACATATATGACATGACTGCTGCAGCCATGATGAGCACATATATGACATGACTGCTGCAGCCATGATGAGTACATATATGACATGACTGCTGCAGTCATGATGAGCACATATATGACATGACTGCTGTAGCCATGATGAGCTAGTATATGGCACATGACTGCTGCGTCCATGATCAGCACATATATGAAAAAACTGCTGCAGCCATGATGAGCATGTATACCACACGTCTGCTGCAGCCATGATTAGCACGCATACCACACGTCTGCTGCAGCCATGATTAGCACGCATACCACACGACTGCTGCAGCCATGATTAGCACGCATACCACACGACTGCCTGCAGCCATGATGAGCATGTATACCACACGACTGCTGCAGCCATGATGAGCATGTATACACCACGACTGCTGCAGCCATGATGAGCATGTATACACACGACTGATGCAGCCATGATTAGCACATATATGACATGACTGCTGCAGCCATGATGAGTACATATATGACATGACTGCTGCAGCCATGATAAGTACATATAGGACATGACTGCTGCAGCCATGATAAGTACATATAGGACATGACTGCTGCAGCCATGATAAGTACATATAGGACATGACTGCTGCAGCCATGATGAGTACATATATGACATGACTGCTGCAGCCATGATGAGTACATATAGGACATGACTGCTGCAGCCATGATGAGTAATGTACAGTATGACATGACTGCTGCAGCCATGAGTACATATATGACATAACTGCTGCAGCCATGAGTACATATATGACACGACTGCTGCACCATGATGAGTACATATATGACACAACTGCTGCAGCCATGATGAGTACATATATGACACAACTGCTGCAGCCATGATGAGTACATATATGACACAACTGCTGCAGCCATGATGAGTACATATATGACACAACTGCTGCAGCCATGATGAGTACATATAATGACACAACTGCTGCAGCCATGATGAGTACATATATGACATGACTGCTGCAGCCATGATAAGTACATATAGGACATGACTGCTGCAGCCATGATAAGTACATATAGGACATGACTGCTGCAGCCATGATAAGTACATATAGGACATGACTGCTGGCAGCCATGATAAGTACATATAGGACATGACTGCTGCAGCCATGATGAGTACATATAGGACATGACTGGCTGCAGCCATGATGAGTATGTACAGTATGACATGACTGCTGCAGCCATGAGTACATATATGACATAACTGCTGCAGCCATGAGTACATATATGACACGACTGCTGCAGCCATGATGAGTACATATATGACACAACTGCTGCAGCCATGATGAGTACATATATGACACAACTGCTGCAGCCATGATGAGTACATATATGACACAACTGCTGCAGCCATGATGAGTACATATATGACACAACTGCTGCAGCCATGATGAGTACATATATGACATGACTGCTGCAGCCATGATAAGTACATATAGGACATGACTGATGCAGCCATGATAAGTACATATAGGACATGACTGATGCAGCCATGATGAGTACATATATGACATGACTGCTGCAGCCATGATAAGTACATATAGGACATGACTGCTGCAGCCATGATGAGTACATATATGACACAAGACTGCTGCATCCATGATGAGTACATATATGACACAAGACTGCTGCATCCATGATGAGCACGTATATGACACATGACTGCTGCAGCCAATCACTGGTGGGCAGGATAGGTGCAGGAATGGAGGGGGATAAGAACGTGAGTATATGTGTTTTGGGGGCTGTAAAAATGATAGAATAACCTCATGCGGTATTATTTTGCTGCCGGTATTATTTTGCCAGCAGTGTGCCTATCCACTAGCGTTTTCTTCATGGTGTTTTTCCCCTATAGAGAAGGTTATGTGAAAATGCCTGAAAAAACACCTAAGGAACAAACAAAAAAAGCAAAAAAACCTTGTGTGCCCTGTGTTTGATATTTCCCATAGACATTACATCTCGAGGTGGTGTTTTTTTACCGCAAAAGTGCAGAAAAACACCAGCAAAAACCTGTGTGTGCCCCCTCCCTGTGACAGAACATAGGTTCCTGAAGACGTCTATGAATGCAAAGTCTCAACAATCCTGATAAGGAGGAAGACAACAACATGTCAGTTCTTGCACATGTGATGTCAGATCTGGTCATGGAACGAAACGCGTTCAGTCCTGTAGTCATTTCCTGGTCGCTGTGTAACTACTGTGCCCGCTGTACCTGGATATCTGGTGCCCAGCTTTTAGGCAACTGCTTTGCCTCTGAACATTACTACTTGGCCTCTTAAATTTCAGTAGTGGCTGTATCTGGCGGCTTTCAGACGGACAAAAAATTACTACACGCGGCATTTTTAGTCCGACCGAAAGCCGACATATATGATGGATAGCTGCCGGATCCCATTATAGTGAATGGGGATCCGGTGGTGCACGGCAGTGTCCAGTTGTGCCAGATATTGGCAAACTCCAGCAGTCTGTTCCACCACTGGCTAGTGAATCTAGCCTTATTATACTTACCCCGCTCCCCCGCACCCGCGTCGCTCCTGTTCCCAGCACGGCCGCCGCTGCATCTCCCCGTCGCGCGGATCAAAACATCGGGGGGAGCATCCAATAGAAGGCCGCAACGGGGAGGAGCCTCCCTAGCGTCAACAGCAGGGACATGCAGTGGCGGCCGTGCAGGGATCAGGAGCTACGCAGGTGCCTGGGAGTGGGGTAAGTATAACCTATACGAGGGGTCCAGGCATTGGGGGCATGTTTTAGACTTTGGATAACCCCTTTAATGAGTGGCAGGACTGACTCACCACTTAGCAGTCTAGACTCCCAGGAGAGAGCCCGAGGTCCCGGACAACTGCCTTGGATGATAACTAGAAGGCACACAACCTGAGAGGGTCTTTTAGGGTAAGGGGCAGCCACCTATTGGTGTAGTGACACTTGATCCCAGGCGGTTGGCATCTTGTCTCTGCAGGTTAAGTGGCAGGTTGCCCAGTTTAGTTCCCCCCCTCACCTCCTGACATAAGACAAGGCAAGGACTAGCACCTATTTCCCTCAAGTGGGCTCTTTCAGGTCAGTATTTGGTCAGTGTTTTTGCATCAGTATTTGTAAGCCAAAACACAGAAGAGGCACAAATATTTCTATTCTACCTTATCTCTGTAGGTTCCACTTCTGGTTTTGGCTTCCAAATACTGACGGTGTGAAACAGGCCATACTCTGTTCTGCTCTTTTAGCCTCATGCATTATTACCGCTCTGTTAAAGAGGACCTTTCATGACTTTAAAAAAATGAATCTGCACTATCTACCTGATAGTGCGTCCCCCACTGATGCCAGCAGCGTTGTTTTCTTAACAAATTGTCCCCCGGTGGCTTCACACGGGCCCCCCGTTCTTCGGTCCGGCTTTATGCTAATTAGAAGGCATCGGAACAGGGAGGAGGAGACTCCCTGTTCCTCAATGGGCGTTGCTTCTGCCCTGCTGTGAGCGCTGTCCAATCAGAGCGGACCGCTCACAGCAGGGCCGAAGGAGTTCAACCCTGCTGTGAGAGGTCCGCTCTGATTGGACAGCGCTCACAGCAGGGCAGAAGCAACGCCCATTGAGGAACAGGGAGTCTCCTCCTCCCTGTTCCGATGCCTTCTAATTAGCATAAAGCCGGACCGAAGAACGGGGGGCCCGTGTGAAGCCACCGGGGGACAATTTGTTAAGAAAACAACGCTGCTGGCATCAGTGGGGACGCACTATCAGGTAGATAGTGCAGATTCATTTTTTAAAAGTCGTGAAAGGTCCTCTTTAACCTCTTCTGGACATGTCAGGGCTTTAAAGATGGCGTCCACTCAAGAGCCGTAGCTGCCGGGCGCCTGCTGATTTACACAGCAAACACTCAGAGGCAGATTTGGGGATTTGGTTATGATTACGGACTTATAACCCCTCAGATGCCATGATGAATTGCGGCCACGCCACCTGAGCGGTGTTTTCCGAGAAACATCACACTCCCTGAGAACGAATGGCTCCCGCAACCAAAAAAAAAAGTTTTTAAAAATAAAAAATAAATAAAAAGATATAAAAATTCAAATCACACCCCCTTTCACCCATATAAATAACAATAAATTAAACATCATAGGTATCACCACGTCCCAAAATACCTGAAATATTAAAATATAAATGTATTTATCCCATACGGTAAACGGCGTAACGCGAAAAAAAAAATCTAAATGGCCTATTTGCCGCTTTTTTTGTCACTTCACCTCCCAAAAACAAACGACAAACATAAAGCGCACACTCCAAAACGGTTTCAATAAAAACTACAGATCACCTCACAAGAAAATGAGCCCCCACGCAACGTTATGGGGGTCACAGTAGAGTTTCTATTTTTTTTTAAAGGATGAAAAAAACACATTAAAAACTACATAAAAGTGTTATCGTTGTAATCGTAGTGACCTGCAGAATAAAGGTAACAGGTCTGTTCTACCGCACAGGGAACGCCGTAAAACTATAACCCATAAAACTGTGCTGGAGTTGCATTTTTTTTTCTCCAAATTTCACACCATGTGGAATTTTTTCCACTTCATATTAAACGGGGCGATTAGAAAGTACAACTTGTCTCTCAAAAATACAAGCCCTCCTACGGCTAGGTGAACGGAAAAATAAAAAAGTTATGGCTCAGGGAAAATGAAAAAACTGAAAATTGCAGCGTCCTTGCACACCCCCCCCCCCCAGATGCCATTTGTATGGAGCTATTCTCCCCCAAAACTGCTGCTCCTACGATGATAACGATCAGTGTCACCCGATGGCGGTCAGAAAAATCCGTATTCCTGATCAGCAGTAGGCTCTCCTCATTAACTTCCCATACACATATTAAAGGGGTTCTCCGAAATCATGAATGACTTCCCTAAAAGCAGGACTTGTGGTAAATGATAACAGATCCTATACTCCCTAGCTGCCTCGGTCTTCACCTGTGTGTTTACATGGCCGACAAAGTGAGGTAGCCGCACACCCCATGTGATCTCAGCGGTCAATCACTGCCTCAAGTGCTGGGGTCAGTGATGGACCGCCGCGATCACCTGAGGTACCCCTTTAAATATACATATCTCCCAAGATTAGCATATAGAACAATACTGAGGATGATCTAATAATAGACTGTCTCTCCACCTTGTGGAGAACTACATATCCCAGAAGACCCTGCTAGCTAATGGCAGCCATGTAATACTCAGCAGCACAACCACTGCCCCAGCCCCACAGAATACTACTACGTGTCACCACAATACTCTATTACAGCTCAGAGAAGCGACACCCGAAAAACAAGCACCCAATTCACGCCCACCTCCATGACCCCCCATTACCAATCACCCCCTTACCCCCTTTCCCCCAGCGCCCCGTTGCCCCTGGTTACCGGTGCTCCTGCTGTGTTCCGGGTGTATGGATCACATGCGTGGCTTTGCCAACAGATCACGTGAGGAAGCAGCCAATCAGAATGCCTTACGTCATCCCTACAGTCGCTTCCGGGGTGGTTAGCCGGTAGGGGGCGGGGCTTGGTGGAAAGGCGGTGCGGAGAAACCTGACGTGATTGCGCTGTGTTTCGCTGACGTCACCACCATGTCGCAGTGACGTCGTTCTTGTACCCTGCAGGAGCCATGCGTGTGAACGAGGACACGGTGCTGAGGGGGCACAGGGTGCTGCTGGTGCCGTACGAGCCTCACCATGTGCCCAGGTACCAGGGGATAACTGTGGAGCAATGAAGACCATTTAGTACGATAGGCTTATGGTTGGGTTCTCACTTAGCGTTTTTTTAAGGGGGGGGCGGGAGTTATCGAAACTGGTGTAAAGTAGAACTGGCTTAGTTGCCCCTAGCAACCAATCAGATTCCACCTTTCATTTTCCAAAGGAGCTGTGAATCATGGCAGGAGGTATCTGGTTGCTATGGGCAACTGAACCAATATTTCTTTACACTAATTTTGATAAATCCCTTTCTTAGGTCTTTGCAAAACTTCTTTATGTCATTTTTTAATTAAATTTTTTTGAATTGCAGCAGCCAGATATTAACTGTAAGTCAGTGGTAATACCTAAAGCCACCATGTAAATGTGATGCTAATACCTCCATGAAACTCACTGGGTACCCAGCAGGATTGCCACCTTTCCCAACAAAAAAAATACTAGGCCAAGTTAAGCCACACCCCCAAAGGGGTGGGGCGTGGTTTAACACAGGGCATTAAGTCACATCTTATCTCATAATGTGGCCCCCAGTATTAATAATGCCCCCATTAGTGCCACCCGGTAATATTAATGCTTCCATTAGTGCCCCTGGTAATAGTAATGCCTCTATTAGTGCCACCCAGAATTAATAGTGACACCCAATAATATTAATGCCAACATTAGTTCCCCCCAGTAGTAGTAATGCCCCGGTAGTGCCCCCAATAATAGTAATCTCCCCATTAGTGCCTCCCAGTGATAGTAATGCCTACATTACTGCCCCCAGTAATAGTAATGCCCTCTATTAGTGCCCCTGGTAATAGTAATGAATCTATTAGCTCCTCACAGAATTAATAATGCCCCATTAGCACCCCTAGAATTAAGTGCCCCCCAATAATATTAATGCCTCAATTATTGCCTCCCAGCTCCCCAGTAATAGTAATGCCCCATTAGTGCCCCGCCAGAAATAGTAATGCCCCATTAGTGCCCCCAGTAATAGTAATTGCCCCCATTAGTGCCCCCCAGTAATAGTAATTGCCCCCATTAGTGCCCCCAGTAATAGTAATTGCCCCATTAGTGCCCCCCAGTAATAGTAGTGACCCCAGTAATAGTAATGCCCCATTAGCACCCCTAGAATTAAGTGCCCCCCAATAATATTCAATGCCTCAATTATTGCCTCCCAGCTTCCCAGAAATAGTAATGCCCCCCAATAATAGTAATGCCCCCATTAGTGCACCCCAGTAATAGTAAATGCCCCATTAATGCCCCTCCGTAATAGTAATGCCCCCATTGTGCCCCCCAGTAATAGTAGTGACCCCAGTAATAGTAATGCCCATTAGTTCCCCCAGTAATAGTAATGCCCCATTAGTTCCCCCCAGTAATAGTAATGCCCCATTTAGTGCCCCAGTAAATAGTAATGCCCCGATTAGTGCCCCCCAATATAGTAATGCCCCCATTAGTGCCCCCCAATAATAAGTAATGCCCCCATTAGTGCCCCCCAATAATAGTAATGGCCCCCATTAGTGCCCCCCAGTAATAGTAAAAAACCCCATTAGTGCCCCCAAGTAATAGTAATGCCCCGATTAGTGCCCCCCAATAATAGTAATGCCCCATTAGTGCCCCCCAATAATAGTAATGCCCCCCATTAGTGCCCCCAATAATAGTAATGCCCCCATTAGTGCCCCCCAGTAATAGTAAAAACCCATTAGTGCCCCAAGTAATAGTAATGCCCCGATTAGTGCCCCCCAATTATAGTAAAACCCCCATTAGTGCCCCCAGTAATAGTAATGCCCGATTAGTGCCCCCAATTATAGTAAAACCCCATTAGTGCCCCCAATGTAAACCCCCATTAGTGCCCCCCAGTAATAGTAATACCCCCATTAGTGCCCCCAGTAATAGTAATACCCCATTAGTGCCCCCAGTAATAGTAAAACCCCTTAGTGCCCCCCGTAATAGTAATGCCCCGATTAGTGCCCCCCAGTAATAGTAATACCCCATTAGTGCCCCCAGTAATAGTAAAACCCCTTAGTGCCCGTAATAGTAATGCCCCGATTAGTGCCCCCCAGTAATAGTAATACCCCCATTAGTGCCCCCAGTAATATTAATACCCCATTAGTGCCCCCCAGTAATAGTAATGCCCCGATTAGTGCCCCCCAATTATAGTAATACCCCATTAGTGCCCCCAGTAATAGTAAATACCCCATTAGTGCCCCCCAGTAATAGTAAAACCCCTTAGTGCCCCCCCGTAATAGTAATGCCCCGATTAGTGCCCCCAGTAATAGTAATACCCCATTAGTGCCCCCCAGTAATAGTAAAACCCCTTAGTGCCCCCCGTAATAGTAATGCCCCGATTAGTGCCCCCCAGTAATAGTAATACCCCCATTAGTGCCCCCCAGTAATAGTAAAACCCCTTAGTGCCCCCCGTAATAGTAATGCCCCGATTAGTGCCCCCAGTAATAGTAATACCCCATTAGTGCCCCCCAGTAATAGTAATGCCCCGATTAGTGCCCCCCCAGTAATAGTAATGCTCCTTCTCTGTGCCAGAAAACCCTCACCTCCTCCATTTGCTTGCGCCGTGGTGAACACCCGGTGCTGACTGGAGGACAGGACCTGCGAGATATCATCACATTGGAGCGAAGGTCCTGCACATCCAGTCAGCAGCCAGCGTTCCCAGTGGCCTGATCAAATGGAGCAGGTGAGGGAGGGGATCGGTTGTGCATGAAATGCACGCTATAAATATCTGTTTTGCGGTCTGCAAACCGCATTTCCGAAAAAATACAGATACCGGACGTGTGCGTTCCAAAACGGAGAAGAGTAGGACGTGTTCTATAATTTGCGGGTCGGGTGCACGGATGCGAACAGCATACAGATGGAATCCGTCTGCTCTCTGCCTTTATGGTGGACCCATAGAAATGGATGGGTTCGAGTGCGAAGTGCGAGTCCGCAAAAAAATACACAGTGTATCCGCCCCGTGTGAATATAAGCCCTGTGCTAGCAGCGGTCACGTGACCACGCCCCCTCTTCCTGTGATGATGACGTCACACCCGTCACGTGTAGGTATCTCTGCAGAGTAACCCCACTAATATATGGCATGTCATACATCGGGCTGGGTCACTGATATCGGCTACTGAGCCTGCGGGCTGCGGCTGTGACGTAACATGGGGCATCACGAAATTTAGATTGTATGAGATTACAGAAGCGATCAGCCTTTCTCTAAAAACAGCGCCACTCCTATCCATGGGTTGTGTCTGGTATTGCAGCTCAGCCCCATTCTAGACAAGAGGGAAAAAAAGACAAACACTTCATGCGCCCAATTCATCCGGTCAGACCTGGAGGGGATTCCGAGATCTTTATATTGATGACCTGCCCTCTGTATAAGGCTCCATTCACACGTCCTGTTTTTCTTTCCTGATTCTATCCTGATTTTTTCAGGACCCATTGAAATGAATGGATCCAGATCAGGATCGAATCAGGAAAGAAAAACAGGACGTGTGAATGGAGCCTTAGTCATCCGTATCAGAGGAGGTCTTACACTCGGGACCCCCGCCCATCAGTCACATGGGAAACATGGCGACTACTGCGAGCGCCGGTGCCTTCTCAAATAGCTGATCAGTGGGGGTCCCAGGTGTCGGACCCCCACCAATCAGATACTGATGACTTATACAGAGGACAGGGCCATCAATATAAAGATTTTGGAAAACCCCTTCAGACTTAGCTCGTTTGTATGTTGCCAAAGAAATCACACAGCGTTTAGGGAGCTGCAACATGAAAGTTTTTTTTTTTGTTTTTTTAAGGAAGGTTCACGTTTTTTGGTGTAAAATCTTTTTCTTGCCAATGTCTTTTCTGGGACAACAAAATTTTTTTTTTTTGCACTTTTTGTTTTTTTTTTTTACTCTTACGGTGCATTTTTGGGGGGGTAAGTGGTGTCTTTTTGACATCACAATATAACCTAGCTTTTTCCCTGATCTTCTGGCTTTTTTTTTTTTTATCCCAGGGGTCAGCGACCTCCATCACTCCAGCTGCTGTGAAACTACAACTCCCAGCATGCACACATGCTCTGCTGTTCTTTTAATTCCCATAGAAGTGAATGGAGCATTCTGGGAGTTGTAGTTTCAGAACAGCCGGAGGTTGCTGATCCCTGCCATAGACCTTCGTTTAATTTTTTTTTTTGCCCTGCTTTGAAAAAAAGTGCCAGAGTGTGTTGCATTTTTAATGGAATTTTGCATGGAGTTTTTTGTACCCGTGCATTCTCCCCCTTACTGCTGTACAGAGAAAAAGGGCATGATGGGGGGGTGATGTACTTTCCTGTAGAAAAAAAAAAAATGCGAGGCATACAAAAACTGCCAGGTGCTAAAGCACATCATATGGTCAAAAACACTTAAAAAAAAAACAAAAACGCACAGCACAAAACTATGTGTGACAGTATCCGTAAAGAAGAATTTGGAAGGCTGATGTTCCCATTGTAATAATTCAGACACCATTACAAATAAGACCCCTACACGTCAGTGAATCACGGATGTGTGCTGTCTGTGGTGTCCATTGACTTCAATAGGTGCATTCACACTTCAGTGGTTTTCCACAGACTGTGGGTCATCTGTGTTTGGTTCATGGTTTTCACGGGTCGTTGCTCTGGAAATTAAAGGGGTATTCCCATCTGACAAATGTAGTTTGTATAGTTAGATATAACCATACCAATATTATTACTAATAGAATGTATTTATATAAAATGTACCGTTTAGAAGATTTGCCTATTTGTATATCCATTGTCCCACACACATCAGTCAGGCCGTTGCCCCTGGTTACGACCACCGCAGCCATGTAGTAGTGGTGGTCGGCTTGTTCCTGTTCAGACCTGCTCTGAGGTAACTGCTGTATTGTGAACACACATTGCATGTGCATGCACAGACACATCTTAGGATACTTTCACATCTGCGTTTTGGATGCTACCAGTACAAAACACAATGGTCAGGATCCGTCCAAAACGCAGACTTTATAACCGGATCCTGCTGCATAGAGATGAATTGATCTTGGAACAGGATCCGTTTCTCTGCGTTTTGGAAGCGCAGACAAAAATGCTACAACCCTAAGATGTGTCTCCTCATGTTCATACAATGTACGTTCACAATACAGCAGTTACCTCAGAGCGGGTGTGAACAACAGCAAGCTGGCCACCACTACTACATGGCCACGGTGGTCGTAACCAGGGGCAACGGCCTGACTGATGTGTGTGGGACAATGGATATACAAATAGGGAAATCTTCTAAACGGTACATTTTATATAAATACATTCTATTAGTAATAATATTGGTATGGCTATATCTAACTATACAAACTACATTTGTGAGATGGGAATACCCCTTTAATTTTCTGTGTCTGTGGAATACAGAGGGCAAAAAACGAACGCATGGAAAGAAACGGTTCCTTCACGGATATCTTCATGGATGAACCACTGACCATCTTGTCACAGATGTCATCATGGACCTTAGGCCGCTTTCACACAAACTATATGGATTGTGTCAGGATGGTTTTGCACACAAGCTTTTATAGCGATTGCGTCCAATGTTTCATTTTTTCCCAACAAGATTGGATGCGTTTTCCACACGTGTGAAGAATAAGACTCAACATTCCCTAACAACCATCAGTGGGGAACGCATTGCATCCATTTGTCACACAAGCCCCATTCACTTCTATGGCGCCAGGGCTGCGTTAAAGAAGAACTCCCGCAAAATTTTTATTCCATGTCCTGCTAAAAATGTACATGATGTAATATGTAGCGAATGTCATTTTCTTACCAGTAGCTGAATTTTTGAGTTATATCATCCTGAAGTTTCTTATCTGTGTCATGTGACCAGCAATTAGACCCACCAACTCACACATAGACTTATGTGTGGACAGGAAGTCTAATTCTCTATGTATTCCTATGGGAGCCTCGCTTTCAGTCTCATAGGAATGAATAGAGCAGTTACTGGCTTCCTGTCCTGAGTCAGTTGGAGGTCAGGGAGTTGGTCACATGACCCAGCTGCAATAAGAAGAGAGTGGAAACTCTCAATTTCAGCCTCTGATAAGAAAATGACAACCACTACAGATTATATCATGTACCTTTCTAACAGGTCAGAGAATAAAATTTTTTGCGGGAGTTCTTCTTTAAAAACACAGTATAGAAGATGATGCGTGATAAATGACGTTCATGTGCACAGAGCCCTAGAAATGAATGCTATGTGTTCACTACACGCATCGCATCCGCACAGAAAACTCACTCATAATAGTGGCGTATTACTTAGGAGCTGCCGTGTATGATGATCGGTCCTTTACATGACGATGGCCTCTAGGGGGCACAGCTCTCCACTCTCTAGAAACCACTGTAAAACAAAAAATGCCGCACATAGTGATATAACGCTGTTGAGGGGGATCTGCTCATACCACAAGCGGGAATCTGTCAAAAAGATCCCATTGTTTCAGCGTAAAAGTGTATAATTAGCCGGTTCTAATGTAATAATAATACGTAAAGCTCACCGAACACAACGGTCCATTGATATAGCCGCACAAAGCCTTACACGTTAGTAGAACGGCCATCTAGTCTTGTGTATAAAGCTGTAATCCCCACCTCTGCAGATTGTCTCCTTTTGCATTCTCATGCTGATATTTTTGTGTAAAACTGTAATTTTACATCTTTTGCGCTCAGGTATCATGAATGGATGAAGTCAGAAGAGCTGCAGAAACTGACCGCCTCCGAGCCGCTGACCCTGGAGCAGGAATACGACATGCAGCGCAGCTGGAGGGAGGATAATGACAGTAAGTGGCGCGGCTTTGGTTACCACACGTAGCAGGTCCTGTGCAACTTCTCACCCAGTATCATCGGCTTGATGCTCGCTCACATTTTGACCTACTTTTTATTAGCCAAGGCAGTCATACACCTCCGATAGCTGTCAGCTCATGTGCACGACAGTCCGCAAAACACAGACCCTCGTCCCGTGGCCTCTAGTGGGCACAACCATCTGCATCCGTTATGGACGGATCCGGTTGTATTATATTTAACATAGCCAAGACGGATCCATCATGAACTCCACTGAAAGTCAATGGGGGACGGATCCGTTTTCTATTGTGTTAGAGTTAAACGGATCCGTCCCATTGACTTGCATTGTGGGTCATGACGGATCTGTCCCATTGACTTACATTGTGGGTCATGAGGGATCCGTCTTGCTCCGCATCCCAGGACGGAAAGCAAACCGCAGCATACTGTAAGAACGCAACCAAACAGAAGGGAAAGCATTTTGGAGCACTCCGTTCTGTTCCCATTGACAATGAATGGGGACAAAAAGGAAGCGTTTTTTCCCGGTATTGAGAGCCTATGACGGAACTCAATACCGGAAAATAGAAACGCTAGTGTGAAAGTAGCCTGTGACTTCCGCCTAAACAGATGCACAGTGTGCTCTTCCGAGGGTGCATGTGTTCTCATTGGGGAGAGGGGAATCAGCCTACCAGTCACTGTATCTGGTAGGGACCCCCCCATACATATTTGATGGTCAGTCAGTTTTGCCAACTCAATATAACGTGTATATTCACCTTTACACTGAAGTGGGTTGTTGTAACCTAATCCAGTTTCCTTTTGTAGAGTGCACCTTCATCATACTGGATAGAGAACGGTGGGATCAAGGATGTCCAGAAGATCAGTGTATGGTGGGAGATGTCAACCTCTTCATGGTTGATCCTGAAAACCCCTCATTGGCGGAGATAGAGATCATGATTGCAGGTAATTGTGTAGTGTGTACATTGTATGACCCGATGCATTGCCATGTTTATCATGAGCTTCATGGATAGTGTTTCCCTGGCATAACAGCGACACAAGAGCCTCCGATCACCAGTGCCAAGTGCTGGAGACACGTTCTCTGAGGTGATGAGTGGCGCTCCAATGTAGGGCAGTCCCACAGACAGTTGCCTGGAAAATGGCTCCTGCCAGAATGCAAAGTGCCAGCTACATAGGGTGGAAAAGGAATATTGTCCTGGAGCAGTGTTCCTTAGTCCCAATGAGGAACTCCAGGGCTGTAACTCTAAGCACTGACAGCTTAAAGGGGTATTCTCATCTTAGACAATGGGGGCATATCGCTAGGATATGCCCCATTGTCTTATAGGTGCAGGTCCCACCGCTGGGACCCGCACCTATATCCAGAACGGAGCGGGGAGCGCTGCGCCTGGAGGACCAGGCGCAGGTCCATGCTCCGCTCATAGAAATGAATGGGAGCCGGGCCGTGCATGCGCGGTGCGCTCCCATTCATTTCTATGGAGCCGACGAAAGTAGCCAAGCCAGAGCTCGGCTATTTTCGGCAGCCCCATAGAATTGAATGGAGGGCGGCTGCGCATGCGCAGTGCGCCCTCATTCACTTCAGGGGCTCCGTTCTGGATATAGGTGCGGGTCCCAGAGGTGGGACCCGCACCTATAAGACAATGGGGGCATATCCTAGCGATATGCCCCCATTGTCTAAAATGAGAATAACCCTTTAAAGAAGCACTCTGGTTGGAAAAAGAGGTTCAGAGGCCGCAGCCATGTAGCATTGAGAGCTGCATCAGTGCTCTGCGTTGTTCTGCGACCCCACGTGATCCACAATGAGGAAAGCTTGAAATTTATGCCGGGAAAGAAGAAAAAAATATGCAATGGCAATACAATACTTTAGGCCTGTGATGGCTGACCTCCGGCACTCCAGCTGAGGTAAAACTACAACTCCCAAGATGCACACTTGCTTGGCTGTTCTCAGAACTCTATAGAAATTATTGGAGCACGTTGGGAGTTGTAGTTACCCCACAGCCGGAATGCTGGAGGTTAGTCATCACTGCTCAAGGTGATACAGGTTTGCTGGAAGAGATGATTTCAGGAAAACTTGAGAGGGGCAGATGACACAAGCAAGGGAATTCTAGAGAAAAAACAGTGGAGGGGCGGCCACAGTGCTACGAATTTCTCTTGATCGGTGCTATCCATCTTGTCAGATGTCCACTCATTTCACTTTCATGGCACTGACATTGACACAGGAAGAAGAGACTTCACTTTATCTGGACTGATAACATCTTGCGGCTTTACTTCTTATCAACAGCAGATAAAAACCGTCTTGTGCAGCTTCCACATTTTAAACTGAAATTCTTAATCATTGCATGATACTATCATTAACCCTTTCTACAGGGTATTCCACTTCTGAGACCCACCCCTATCTCTGATGTCATCCCATCTGTATGCCTAGGTGGCTGGGATCACGGAAACGGCAGTGACACCGATAGAAGTGACAGGGCTCCATAGGAACATAGACTGCAGTGGTAATTCATTGCAGTCTATGGGAGAAGTGATCTGAAGATAACATGTTCAAGTCCCCTTGAAAAATATTACACCCCCCCCCCCCCCCCCAAAAAAAAAAAAAAAAAAAAAATCAAATTGCTTCCTTTCCCTATTTTAAAAATAATAATCATAGGCATGCCTTGTCTCCAAACAAACAAAACATACTGTTAAACTATAAAAATATTTATCCTGTGGGGTCAATGGCAAACCCGGGACAAACATAAAAATGGCCGATCCAGCATTCTTTTCACACTTCACCCCCCAACCCATTTCAAATTTTTTTCCAGCTTCCCACTACATTGTATGCAATATTAAATGGCGCCATTAGAAAGTACAACTTGTCCCATTCAGCTATCTGAACGGAAAAATAAAAACACAGAAAATTGCCCCGTAATGAATTGGTTAAAGGAGTTGTCCAGCCGTTAATATTGATGACCTATCATCAGGATAGGTAATCAATATCAGATTGGCAGGGCTGTCAGACCCCCACCAATCAGCTGTTTGAAGAGGAGGTGACTCTCCATGTGAGCGCAGCTTCCTGTTCATTTCACTGCACTTCATCTCTTCCTTCTCATAGATCGAACAGATGCCTCATTGCACCTCACAGGGCGTGGACAAGAATCTTGCTTTTCCCATATAGTCTTCTGAATGCTCCCAAGGCCAGATAACCGTGGCCCCCACCGTCTGTAGCAGTAGAGTTCCTCATCATCTGCTGTAGACTCGTCTTGAACCTTGTCATTTATCACACAAAACACACACCACATCAGTCCACCGGCTCGTCTAGTCTGGTCTGCAATCCTTCCTAATTGGCTTTCCCTTCACCTGACCGTGCACAGCAGCAGCCTTAATAAATGTCGCTGCCAGGCACGTCTGCCTCCTCATCAATCTCTAGAAACAATTGTTTGACAATGTGCGAACAGAACGCCAAATAGGACACATCATCATCAGAGGCTGCTCATATTTATCTATCTCAGGATCATGTTATGTAGTGTAACCTACAGGATCAGGCACTTTATGTGCAGAACTAGCAGAAGTCAGGTAAAAGGACAATGAGCGTACCTGAGTTATGTGAAAAAAGACTTTTCGGGGGTCATTTACTATTAGGAAATACACCTAAATTAGGCATATTTCATTTACAGTTAGTTGTGCCGCAATCCACGATTTCGCCTCGCTCACGGCAGGTCTAAAATTGTGGGTGGGGAAGGGGACGGGTCGTTAGGACCATCTTATTCATCATTTTCTACGCCTGTTTTAGGCTTCATTCACACGACCGTATTTTGTTTCCGTGTCCGTTCGGTTTTTTTTGCGGACCATATGCGGAACCATTCATTTCAATGGGTCCGCAAAAAAAACGGAAGGTACTCCGTGTGTATTCCGTTTCCGTATGTCCGTATTTCCGTTCCGCAAAAAAGATAGAACATGTCCTATTCTTGTCCGTTTTGCTGACAAGGATAGGCATTGTTACAATGGATCCGCAAAAAAAACGGAAACACGGATGCCATACGGAACGTCATCCGTTTTTTTTGCGGATCCGCAATTTGCGGACCGCAAAACACATACGGTCGTGTGAATGAAGCCTTAGGTGTAGAAAATGGTCTAAATATAAGCCAGCAAAGGATCACAAAACCGGAGAAAAACGCTTCAGTTTGTCCCCGTTGACAATGAACAAACCGGAACAGAGTCACCAAAATGCATTCCGCTTCGGTTTGTTGCGTTCTGTGACCAGACACAAAACCGCTGCAAACTGTGACCGGTTTGCAAAACTAAACGAGACACTGTCACCCATATAAATCCTACCCTAGCAGGCATATAGCCTGGTAGGGTTGATCCAGCTGAGAAGCAGCCCAGAAAGAAGAAATGTCTAAACGGAGTAAAGGAATGGATGGGTTTCCATATTACTTAGTGGGAGTCCAGTATTCGTAGTGATGATTGCACCAAGTCTGGTCTCGCCCCTGATGTCTTTTCTCTGGCATCCTAGAGCCCACGTTCCGTGGCAGAGGGTTTGGTGAGGAGTCTGCGCGCCTCATGTTGTACTATGGTGAGTACTGCGGTTAGTACTATTTTGCCACAAGGTGAACATCGTGGAGCTGAAGTCTTACTTCTGTCCTAGGTGCTACGACTCTGGGGATCTCTACGTTTCAGGCTAAAATCGGACAGGAGAACGTAACAAGTGTGCGGTTATTTAATAGATTGCACTTCAAGGAGGTGGGTGTTTCTCCGTGGCCAGTCTTACGTGTCATATATGAGTGTCTGTATGGGCTGCAGTCATTCCATATACCCTGCTCTGTGTTATCAGGTGTCCTATAGCTCAGTATTTCAGGAGATGACGCTGCACTGGGAGGTGTCAGAGACAGAAAGGCAATGGCTCCTGGATTCAGTTCATGTAATTGTGGAATCTTATAGAGAAACGGAACAGAAGCGAGAAGCGAATACCCATGATTAGGTGAGTGACAGCCAGTGTACACTGCCAGACAGTCAGACAATGTAGTTACCCAAGTGTGGAGGTCCGGCTTCTAGTATTGACAGCAAAATGGATCTCCTTCCGAGCTTCTTCTTGCGTCAGAGCATCAACAGGTTTTTTTTAGTCAAATATTTGCTTTACTCTATGATATATTATTACGTATACATTTAACTGGTTCAGTTCCAGGCTGTTTTCCCAGTACATAAAGCTTTGAAAATCAAACTTCTTTGGTTACAGAATTTTTGTGTCTTTATTTTCTGTTACATGACACTTTATTTTATACCATTTCTATATTAGTATTTATTTGGTGAAATGAAGGAAAAAATATTTAAAAAAAAGTTATTTTTTCACATTTTTAAGTGGCGCAAAGTGCCACTTATATACCTTTTTAACCCCCTAGTTGTTTTGCCAGAGTGGAGCTCCAGCAGTGGGAAAAGTAGCTAACTGGAGGGGGGGGCTGCTTTAGATGCTGCTACCTCCTGAATGGTAGAAGCTAGAAACATGCAACTGATCTTGTTTGAAAGCAGACATTCCAAGCTTTCGGACAATGCCAAAATGACAGCAATATGTTCAGGACAGAGAAAGATATCACTGATAGAAATCGGGATGCTGTGAGTGCAGCTGAAAATGAAAGTAAAAACAGGTTTTATTTGCGATTATTCCCGACTTGATTTCTAACAGTGATTTCTTCCTCTGTTGCTTGGACTTTAGCTGTCTTTTTGGTCTTGTATGAAAGCCTGGACTGTCAGCTTTCAGACAAGTTTCTAGCTGCTATCATTGACAAGTTTCTAGCTGCTACCATCTACAACAGCCCTCCCCCTCCAGTTAGCTACTTTTCAAATTGCTGGAGCTGGACTCGGGCAGAACAGTTAAGTGGTTAAAGGGGTTGTCTACGTCCCCAGCAAGGTAAATATGATAAAATAAAGTCATACTTCTCCCCTTGCCATTTCCTGCTCTGAGCTTCGGTCCTCCCAATCTGTCCTCAGTTTGTCTTCCTGGCTGCAGCAGTGACGTTTCATGCACACCACGTCACTGGTACAGCCAGTCACTAAACTCAACAGTGACTACTTATACTGCTGAGGCCAGTGATTGGCTGTATAGGTGACCTAGGTAATGTCAGCAATGCAGGATCGGAGCGCGGAGCTGGAAGGGGCAGGGGAGAAGAATGACCCTGTTAATGAAGTGTTGTGGGTCCTCGGGGGCAGGACTGTAGCTGTAGTTTGTAATATTTATTTTGCGTATCTTTTTTACATTTATTTTTTACTACTTATGCCTTGATAACTATATAAAAGGCCTAAAACCCCTCTAAGGGACCAGGTTTAAAATTACATTTTTTTATTGCTTATTTTGCCTGTATTTGTCCCAGTTATAGACCGTGCATCTACCTGGCACCCAGAGATCACATGACCTTGGGGACTGCAGTAGTAAGTGGCATTGTCGCATCCTGAACGCTCTCAGGATGGCAGGAGGAGTGATAATAAGTATCTCTGCCTTCTCTATGGCAGCCTGCTCCCCTCTCCTGCCGCTAAATCATTTCCATGAAGCTACGCACTATGCAGAGGCATTTAGGAGAGTTATATGGGGACCAGCCCAATGGATTAAATCATTTGGCGGTCCACAGGTGGTTAAAGGGGTATTCCTGCTTCAGCGTATAAACCAGTGATATACTTTGTGCTTCAATTTATTGTGGTTTTCTCGATCTCAGCTTAGTCACTGTATGGGACCTTCATTTTTTTTTTCTTACTCCCATAGGATGAAACTCTGTACCGGTCTTGTGATGAACACACAGGTGTATGGCTTGTTCAGCTGTGACATGTCATGTACATGTGTGATACAGAGTAAGGCCTCATTCACACGTCAGTGTTCGGTCAGTGATTTTGAGCCAAAACCAGGTGCTGCTCTAAACACAGAACAGGTGAAGGTCTTTCCTTTATACCTTATGTCTGTGGAGACTCCAATCCTGGTTTTGGCTCACAATCACTGATGGAAATCACTGACGTGTCAATGAGGCTTTAACAAGCCAAAATATCTAATATACTCTGTTAATACATAATGTATTGTCCATCTTTCTTTCTTGAATACATGTGTTATACTTGAGACATAATATACTTGTGAATTATGCTGTAGTAAAATTGTATTCTATCTGTATTTTATTTTAGGGGCAGAAGAGCTGGTATTGTGCGAAAGCACCATTCCTAGAAGATACATACAGGCACGGCAAGCACCAGATTTCCCCCAGTAGGAATGTACAATGAGCTACCTAATAAATTTAGGTAATAAGTCGGTTCACATGACGTGGCCCCTGCTGTTAGGAAAATGAATAGACGAAGGAGCAGACAAGTTGCTAAACCTATTCATTGTCAGAACAGTCTGGATGCTGCCTTATAAAGCCTGTGCATAGGACAAGGAATGGACGCCTCGATAAAGAAACCTTGTAAATGGAAGAAGCACGAGCACCTGCGATATTTCCGTCATGGCACTTAAACATCTGATATGTTTTTAGAGTAAACTTACATCTGTGCCCCATTTCTTTTACTGTTTACAGTGGATTTATCTCACCTTCGTAGTTTTCGGTGAGGTGGCCCTTTGTTCCTCAACAATTATTATGGAAATGTGTAAGTACTTCTAACTCACGGTACGACAGTTACTGCACATGGGCAACCACCTTTCTGCTGGGGGCACAGACCGCCATGTTGCCATAAAATATCCAAACCATATCTCCACCGAAGATGGGGGGATCAGGACCTTCTCAACCTGAGGACTCTACACGACGGATCCTCACCAGCCCCCACCACAGATACAGTTTTATGACTAAGGCTACTTTCACACTAGCGTTTTTAATTCCGGTATTGAGTTCCGTCATAGGGGCTCAATACCGGAATAAAACGCTTCAGTTTTGTCCCCATTCATTGTCAATGGGGACAAAAAACTGAACTGAAGACAACGGGATGCTCCTAAAAGCATTCCGTTCCATCTTCAGACCGGAGAGCAAACCGCAGCATGCTGCGGTTTGTTCTCTGGTCCCGACATCTGCACCAAGACAGATCCGTCATGACCCCCAATGAAAGTCAATGGGGACGGATCCGTCCTCCATTGACTTTCAATGGAGTTCATGATGGATCCGTTTCCTGCACACATACACACATACACAGACATATATACATACATACTTACATGCTCCTGGCAGAACTCCACAGCGCAGGAGGAGCAGGACTGCGCGCACATAGGACGATTCCCCACAGCACCCAGCAGAGGGCGCTGTGGGGAATCGTCCTATGTGCGCGTTGTCCGGTTCCTCCTGCGCTGTGGAGACCTGCCGGGAGCATGTAAGTATGTATGTGTATATGTACTGTGTGACCGGAGTGCGGTTCCGGCCCCACACATGTCCCTGCGGCAGCACGGATTCGGCGGCACCCTTCACCTGCCGGATCTGTGCTACCGCTAGTGTGAAAGAGGCCTTACAGCAGTGCAAAAATATACATTTGTGAATTTTGTAGTCATTTGAAATGAGCAGGAACAGGCTATCCTGTACAAAATTGACTACAGTAATATATCTGTTTAGCTTTGGGCCATAAAACCTTGCCCAGCGATCAGTGATGGGAGCGATCCTGCTCGTAAACAAAGCGATAAACTGTCTAGACTGAAAAGTACAAGGCCACATGATGTGCTTGAAAACAATTCATGGAAGACACGGCCGGACGTCAGCAGATATAATGCAACAACAGAGCTAAGGGCAGGATTAGACCTAGTGATAGTCAGGCAGATCATCGCTAGGAACACTCGTTAGCGATCTGCCTGTGTAATAGTGCCGCTATTAGTGCCGTATTACCCAATAAACAAGCATCAGGCAATCTGCAGCTCTGCCGGCAAATAATGATTCTGTAAAGGGACGAGTGATGGCACAGTAATCGCTCCTCCCCATACTGTGGAGGAGATCAATGCATGTAAATGCAGTGGTCTCCTCAACCAACGAGCAGCCGATTGTCAGGAAGGAACACTTAATTCCCGACAGTCGTATGCAAAATCTTGCATTGTAATACAACCTTAAGTTGTAGGCTTCATGCTATAAACTCGCACTGTAGCTGTCATTATAGTTACAGCCACATGAATAAGCGAGGGAAGAGATGTGAACTGCAGCAGGATCTCTCTCTGTATGAGACCTAAAAAGGACATATATAGGGTCATTTATCAAACTGGTGTAAAGCAGAACTGGCTTAGTTGCCCATAGCAACCAATCAGATTCCACCTTTCATTTTTGGCAGCTCCTTTGGAAAATGAGAGAAGGAATCTGATTGGTTTCTATGGGCAACTAAGCCAGTTCTACTTTACACCAGTTTGATAAATGACCCCAATAATGTCTTTTTAAGCAACTACTTCCATTCCCCTCGCAATTGCTCTGTTGTAATAGCTCTGTTATGACTCTCTGTTGTGCCATTCCTTTACTATTCCTACTATAAGTTATGAATAAATTACTAGCAGTTCTCAAAGAAGGTCCAGCTGGGTGTTACCATTTGTGGGGGGTCCCTGCACAGTCTGATGTTAATAAATGGATCTTTATTGCAGACTGATGGCAATTCATTAATAAAACTCCAGTAGGAATAATAGAGGAATGCCACATCATAGAGTCATAACTCATGTCAGGAGAGGTGATGGGTCCTTATCCTCCAGCACTGGACTTCACCACCAGGTGTCCTGGTACTCTCTTAGCGGCTAATGACACCATTTCTCTCTCTCTCTCTCTCTCTCTCTCTCTCTCTCTATATATATATATATATATATATATCCTGCTATTAATAAAATGTTAATTATCAATATTGGCATGTTTTTATGATTTTCTACATTTACAAAGTTGAATGGAGTCAATGCCACAGGGCGTCAAGATTTTTCTGGCTCCTGTAAGAGGGATAAGACATTGCAGAGAATCTCTATTGTTCTTTCCTTGTGCATGTTAACATCTCCCTCTAGTGGCTGATTGCTTCATTGCAGTTGAACAACTGATGGCAAATTGACATGTGGTTACAATTTATCATACACGGACCTCAATAATATGAAAAAATAATAATTAACCGATCATGACCAAACTGATTGCCACTGATATAAACTGGGACCATTTTAAGTTCCCAATCTGCCCTTGATGGATGTGCATAACTTTATTAGATGGGAATACCTCTTTAATATATTGAAGCCCATTTATCAAGAAAAATTTAACAAAAATACTGCAACTATATGCACCATTTTAACTCTTGTTCTGTAACTTGTATAACATTGAAACGACAAAGACACCGCACTCATTCATACGGTCGTGTGACTGTAGCCAGATTTGGTCATGGAGCTGACCAAGTGATCTGCTGGATATCCTGAAGAGCACGTTGTGTAGAAGTGTGTGGTTCTACGATGTCCTGGACACACTGAAGGTCAATGTTCCCTCCTCGAATACCAGATGGAAATGGTACGGTTACTCCTGATACTCCACCCAATTACACCTGGTGTTGGTCCTGTGTGTCTTAGTGGAGGCACCATGGCCGTTATTAGAGTGTGGTTTGTACTTCTGCATAGTAACATAGTTTATGAGGCCGAAAAAAAAGACATCTGTCCATCCAGTTCGGACTGTTATCCTACAAGTTAATCCAGAGGAAGGCAAAAAACCCCTGTGAGGTAGAAGCCAATTTTCCTCACTTTAGGGGAAAAGATCCTTCCCGACTCCAATCAGGCAATCATAATAACTCCCTGGATCAACGACCCCTCTCTAGTAACTATAACCTGTAATATTATTACCCTCCAGAAATACATCCAGGCCCTTCTTGACTCTTTTAGTGAACTTACCATCACCACCTCCTCAGGCAGAGAGTTCCATAGCCTCACTGCTCTTACCGTAAAGAATCCTCTTCTATGTTTGTGTACAAACCTTCTTTCCTTCAGACGCAGAGGATGTCCCCTCGTCACAGTCCTGGGGATAAATAGATGATGGGAGAGATCTCTGTACTGACCTCTGATATATTTATACATAGTTATTAGATCTCCCCTCAGTCGTCTTTTTTCTAACGTGAATAACCCTAATTTTGATAATCTTTCTGGATACTGTAGTCCACCCATTCCAGTTATTACTTTAGTTGCCCTCCACTGAACCCTCTCCAGCTCTGCTATGTCTGCCTTGTTCACAGGAGCCCAGAACTGTACACAGTACTCCATGTGTGGTCTGACTAGTGATTTGTAAAGTGGCAGGACTATGTTCTCATCACAGGCATCTATGCCCCTTTTGATGCAACCCATTATCTTATTGGCCTTGGCAGCAGCTGTCTGACACTGGTTTCTACAGCTTAGTTTGCTGTTCACTAAAATTCCTAGGTCCTTTTCCATGTCAGTGTTACCCAGTGTTTTACCATTTAGTATGTACTGGTGACTTGCATTATTCCTTCCTATGTGCATAACCTTACATTTGTCAGTGTTAGCCCTCATCTGCCACTTCTCTGCCCAAGCCTCCAGTCTATCCAGATCCATCTGTAGCAGTGTACTGTCCTCTGTAGTATATATTTACAGTATACTGACCTCTGTAGTATATATAGTGTACTGTCCTCTTCTGTGTTAATTACTTTACACAGTTTAGTGTCATCTGCAAAAATGTATTTTATTGTGCAAGCCTTCTACAAGATCATTAATAAATATATTGAAGAGAATAGGGCCCAATACTGACCCCTGTGGTACCCCACTAGTGACAGTGACCCAATCTGAGTATGTACCGTTAATAACCACCCTCTGTTTTTTATCACTGAGCCAGTTACTTACCCACATACAGACATTTTCTCCCAGGCCAAGCATTCTCATTTTATATACTAACCTTTTATGTGGTACCGTGTCAAATGCTTTGGAGAAGTCCAGATATACGACATCCATTGATTCGCCGCAGTCCAGTCTAGCACTTACCTCCTCATTGAAACTGATTAAATTAGTTTGAGATGACCAATCCCTCATGAAGCCATGCTGATATGGCGTTATTTGCTTATTTTCATTGAGGAACTCCAAGATAGCTTCTCTTAAGGCCCTTTTAGACGGGCCGATGTGTCTCCCTGCCCGAGCGCCGATCAGCGATATCGGCGCTCGGGCAGGGAGCCTTTACACGGCCCGATGAATCGAGCGCCGGGCCGCACGAGTGATCGCTGTATCACTCGTGCGGCCGGGAAGCTCCATACTGTCAGGCGCACATCGCCTGTTTACACAGGCCGATGTGCGCCCGACAGATTCGATCTTTTGTAGAAACCAAAAGATCCAATCAGCCGACGAACGAGCGTTTTGCTCGTTCGTCGGCTGATTAGGGCCACTTTTACACGGGCCGATTATCGGCACTAGCGTTCCTAGGAACGATTTTTCGGCCGATAATCGTCCCGTGTAAAAGGACCTTATGGTAACCTTCAGTTTACCCACGACAGATGTTAAATTTACCGGCCTATAGTTTCCGGGCTCTGTTTTTGGACCCTTGAACATTGGCACCACATTTGCTATGTGCCAATCCTGTGGAACACTCCCTGTCAGTATAGAGTCCTTAAATATCAGAAATATCAGACTATGTCATAGTCCTCCTCACACATCACTAATTCCAGTTCACCAATTCTATTAGTCAGGCTCCTGGCATTAGTGTACATACATTTAAGAGGTCTATGTATATTTTTTACCCCACTTTTATTCACAATTATTACCTGTAAAGTGAATATCCGGGGTATTTGGTTGAATACATTGGTATATGGTTGAAGATATTGCAGGATGGTGGAGAGCATCACGATGGAACATATGGTGGACCTCTACATGAGGATGTTTCTCAAATATGAGTAGCCAGTTGTATCAGACGTGCTATACTGGGATACATCTGGTGGTAAATCTGAGTAGTGACTGCAATGTGATATTTGGAGCTCTGAATAAGATGGAGCTCCATCCACTATAAACATATAATGAAATAAAAAAATCATACGATTTGAAAACAACAGAGAAGCAGCAGCGGTGATGTGGGATAAGTATATTACCTGTGAGGGGCCTGGTCCATGGGGGGCTGTTTCAGAATTTGGATAACCCCTTTAATTGAAGCCCCTTTGGCAGTCATTACAGCCTCCAGTCTGGGGATGATACCACAAGGTCTGCATACCTGGGGATTTTCTGCCATTCTTCTCTGCAGATCCTCTCAAGTTCTGTCTGGAAAGAAAACCATCGGTGTACAGCTATTTTCAGGGCTCTCTAGAGATGCTCCATTAGGTTCCAGTCAGGACTCTGGCTGGGCCACTCAAGGACATACACAGAGTTGTTCATGTATACCAACACAGGAGTTGTCTAGTTGGAAGGTGAACCTTCAGTCTAGAGCATTCTGGGTCAGTTTTTTTATTAAGAATCTGAACTTTGCTCCTTCAGCTTTTCTTCATGTCCCAGCCTCTGAAAAACACCCCCACAACATGATGCTTCACTGTAGGGATGGTATTGGGCAAGGTGATGAACAGTGCCTGGTTTCCTCCAGACATGACTCTCAGAATTGAGGCTGATAAGTTCAATCTTTGTTTCACACCAGAAAATCTTGTTTCCCACAGTCTTAGTCATTTAGGTGATTTTTTTTTTGTTGCAAACTCCAGTTAGCTTTTCATGTGTCTTTCACTGAGGAAACTCTTCATTTTGGCTTCTTTGCCATAAAGCCTAAATTAGTGCAGTGATGCAATGATGGTTGACCTTCTGAAAGTTCCTTCTGTCTGCACACAGGATCTTTGGAGCTCAGCCAGAGTGACTTTTTGGTTCTTGGTCATTTCTCTTACCACGGCCCTTCTCACCATTTAGTTTGGTGGGGCGGCCAACACTAGGAAGAGTCCTGGTTGATCAAAACCTCTTCATTTAAGAATGGAGACCACTGTGCTCTTGGGAACTTTCAGCGTTATTTTTGTCCCCTTCTCCAGATCTGTCTCCACACAATCATGTCTCTGAGCTCTACAGGCAGCTCTTTCCTCCTCATGGCTTGAATTTTGCTCTACATAGTAACATAGTTTATAAGGCCGAAAAAAGACATCTGTCCATCCAGTTCGGCCTGTTCGGCTCTGATATACATTGTCAGCTGTGAGACCTGATATAGACAGAGCTGTGTCTTTCCAAATCATATCCAGTCAACTGAATTTACCACAGGTGACTCCAATCAAGGTGTAGAAACATCTTGAAGATGATCCAGAGAAATGGGAGGCCCTAGAGCTAAATATCAAGCGTCATAGCAAAGGGTCTGAATACTTATGTCCATGTGAAATTTTAGTGTTTCCTCTTCAATAAGTTAACAAACATTTCTAAAATTCTGTTTTCACTTGGGAATTTGCAAACCTTACTGTGTTAAAGCAAAATTCCACCTTAACCCTTAGGGTACCAGAGGTTTTTTCGTCGTTTTTCTTCCCTATCTTCCTTGAGCCATAACTTTTTTATATTTCCGTTCACATAGCTGTATGAGGGCTTATTTTCTGCAGGACAAGTTGTGATTTCTAATGCCACCGTTAATTATGGCATACAATGTAGTGGGAAGCGGTAAAAAAAAAAAATTCCAAATGGGGTAGAATTGGGAAAAAAACCCAAAAAACAGTTCCTTCATTGTTTTGTTCCCACGGCGTTCCGTTTGCAACTTACCTGTGCCCTTCATTCTCTGGGTCAGTATGATTACAACAATACCACATATGTATAGGTTTTTGTGCCTGAATAGTGTAAAAATAAAATTAAACTTTGATTAAAAAAAAAATAATTTTACATCCCCATAACTTTTTTTTTTTAATAGTTATATCTACTGAATCTGTAGTGTTTATTGATACGATTTTGGAGTGTGTGAATTTTTGATCACATTTTATTACATTTTGACCCATTTTTCTGTTATTTTTTTTTTAAATACGGCGAATGACAAACTGGTCGCAGTGATACCCATGATGTTTAATTTTTTTGTTATTTATGTATTTATTTTTTTACGGAAAGGGGGATGATGTAAACTTTTATATGTTTAACAGGTTTTTTTTTACTTTTTGGTTATGATTTTGAAACTTCTATTTGAGCTTACAAAATCCAATTTTTATTTTTTAAATTCTGAACAATCATGGATTTTTACATTCATTTAATGTTTAGAATTGCAAATTTCTTATGTTGACCTGCCACCTGCTGGCCAAAATAAGAATTGCAGCTTAAATGCCCTGAGTCTCTCCAGCGAGACCCAGCGCACTTATATCAATTACCGGCATCCTCATTGGCCGCAGAGGATGACGGTAAGAAGCCCGGAAGTGCGAGCTTCCGGGTTTTTCCCCTAGTAAGGTGGCTATACATCTTAGGCCTCATGCACACAACCGTGTGCCGTGGACTGGTGTATGGGCATCAACTCATTGAATGGGGCCCGCGATTCACTTTCATTGTACCAAGCTGTACCTGGTCAGTCTGTCTAATGAGCCCAAATTTTGTATTATACAGTCTTTATAATTGAAAACCCGTGATGTCAGCTTAGACGTGTAAAAGTTGGCAGCCATATTGTATATACGCCTCCATTTTGCACAGTAAATCATTGACACAAAGAGCCGGCAATAGCTGAACATATAATTTATTGGTGTGCAAGGCAACCAAAATGGTTATTTCCTATAAAAATAGATTGCATGTCAGCCCAATCACTGGGAAGCACAATAACCCAATAAATTCAAGACACCCCACGTCAAGGGCGGTTTACACCAGATTGTACAGTAATAAAAAACATGGATCCTAAAATAATTCAATAAAAAGAAAATAAAATATTAAAAACAAAATTTAAAAAAACAAAACAAAACTATTTGGCCATCTTCCTCCAAGGAACACACAGAGGGAAAGGTGTAAGGCAGTAAAATTTATAACTTAAAACAATTTCCTGTAGGAATAGCTAGAGACGAGTGCAGAATGGAGGGTGTATGGCCACAGAGAGTCCAAACCATGGAGAAAAGCATATTGTCTTGTAGCTTGCTCTAGTCCAAGGGCCTCGGGTCAGTAGTGTATTCACAACGGGTCAGATGGGACCCAGAACATCCGCATGTCAGGAAGAAGGTCATTCTGCTTTGAAAGGCAGGTAGAAAGCAGATTAGTCTGGAGGATACATTTTTAGCGCTAGATAACAAAAACGATCATTTCATATAACCTAAGCAAATGTGAAATATAGGAAATATGAACCATGAAATGACAGTAAGGTCAGAAGAATGTATATCTTACAGCATGACCGAGGTGAAAAACTATACAAATCCTCACCATTCAACCAATACATAGAGACATAATTGGACTGTCCTGGCATGACAACTTATCACCTATCCACATGATGATGAGAATGGGGGTCTCATGTCACTGTGGGAATGCAGTGGTGGTCACTAGAGTTGAGCGAACGTGCTCGTAATGAGCACTGTAGTGCTTGGATCCCCTGCGCTCGCATGGGCGCAGCCATCCGGATCCGTCCTCCTCACCCGACAAAGTCAGTGGGGACGGATCCGTTTGGTATGACACACTCGTGTATCATACCAAACGGATCCGCCCCCATTGATTTACAGTCAGGTGAGGACGGATCCAGATGCCTGCGGCCATGCGAGCGCAGGGGGATCCGAGCACTACAGTGCTCATTACGAGCACGTTCGCTCAACTCTAGTGGTCACACATATGTACTGCTAATCTATTCAAACTCTGTAGGAGTGCTGGAGAGCACTGTAATCCATAGACATTGAATGGAGTTGAGGTGTGCATGTCTGACCACCGCTCCATTCAAAGAGGAGAAATGTGATTGGTGGGGGGATCTAGTGGTTGGACCCTCACCAATCAGACACTTATGATAGGTGATAACCACTTGTGATCAGTGAAACTGCATAAGTCAAAACTAAGCAGGAGCTACAATTAGACATAGTGTCCAGTGCGACAATTGCGGGATTTTATCTTTTTTTGTTTAAATATATGGGATACATGGATAATTAAAGACATCAAAAATTCTTTAAAAATTAATTTAAAATTAAAAATTGATTTAAACATCAGGTCATTTTCTGATGACACATTCCCTTTAAGCCTTACAACATATGGGAAGTACATATCTGCTGAAGTTTAAAACCTATGGCGAGACTACACACATAGAAATGAATGGGTCCATGCGCTGTCCGCAAAAATTATGGTCGTGTGCATGAGGCCCAACTCGTTTTTTTTTTTTTTTTTTTTTTTTTAAAAGCTTAAACTGAATGATACCTCCTCAGAGAGTATAAACTATACCTGATCCATTGCTGAGCCTGCCTCCCACAGCGATCTGGCGGGAGTGTCTTTCCCCATAACTCCTGCAAAGAAAGATATAATATCTGTTGATTGACAACATGTCACTGTTTGTCCACATGGTACCATATATGAACCATATATATCTTTATTATAAATATGAACTCATTTTTTCTGTACAGAGCTGAGATGCTCTAATGGAGGGATCTGGATTTTCTCTCTTTTCCGTCAGTTGGGGAGCCGACGGGCTCCTTATCTCTGCTCTTTGACAATATAAACACTCATCAAAGCCCAATCCTTACCTTACTGATAAGAATGTGGCTTAAATAAGTGCTTGTGCTGGTAATCTAAAACCCTTATCCCTAAATTACTAAGAGGTCATAAAGTGAAAGTGGGATGCTCACAGCTAAAAAAAACAGTTAACCATTTGTGACAGAATGGCTCAATATTTTTAATAAAGACCAATTGAACAAAAAAGCTTTTTTTAGCCACAAATAAGTAAACTGCAATCATAAAAAAAACAAAAAAAAAAAACATACATAGCCTTCAATTGCTTTTCCCAGAGCATGAGTTGAGCTTGGGAAAAACAGGTGGTTAAAGGAGTTCTCCAGGAATACAGATTTTTCAACTATTTCCCCAACCTGCCTCCGTAAACAGAAGATTCACATTTACCTGCTCCCCAGTCCTCTGCTGTGTCCATGTTCCGGTCCCCAGCTTGTTTTCTTCTGCTGCTGATTTGGCATGGTCAAATGCTCTGCTGCAGCCAACGATTGGCTTCAGCGATGTAGTGCTGCTACCTCTGAAGCCAGTCATTGGCTGCTGCAGAGCATGTGACCATGCCAAATCAGCACCGGAAAAAAACAAGCCAAGGACTTGAACGTGGACACAGCAAAGCAGCAGGGAGCAGGCAAGTACGAACCTTATTATTTACGGAGGCAGGCTGACGACACTTGCTGCAAAATCAGTATTTCTGCAGAACCCCTTTAAGGTGTAAAACACATACACCATTTCTGAGTGCAGCTGTGTCTGGTACCAGCATGGAAAACCTCTTTTCATGAACAACTAAAGCACAGAATATCCATACATATTAAAAAAAATATATGAAAATGCAAACAGTAGCTGTCAAGCACATGTACAGACAGTCCCAGCGCAGGGTGCACTTACGTTCGAGAACCTTCCAGAGTACTCTGGATCTCCTTCAGCATGTCTGCAGAGCAAACAGAACAGTGCAGAAATCGGTCATAATGAAGGAAGGGGCTTGCAGTTTTAGGTTAACAAAAGCAGATCGCAATATAAATGAAAAGTTCTACAACTTTCTAGGTTTTTGGGTTTTTTTGTTTCAGTTCTTCGCGCTTTTCAATATCTGTTAGTTGTCAGTGAATGAAAACACTTGTTTACATTCAAAGACTGCAAAGTCTTACATACTGTAGCCAGCCCTGTGCTCAGCAGAGTGTATCCAGCCCAGACAATGGTCTTTGAACCAAACAGCCTGATACATTGTAGCCAACTACTAGGATATCTGCAGCTGCTGCGAGTGTACGAATATCTTGAGAATGGTGAACAAATGAAACTAAAAGTATAGTAAAGGGGCTGTACAGGATAAGAACATGGCTGCTTTCTTAAAAAAAAAAAAAAGCGCTGCACCTGCCATGAGTTATTTGGGATACTGCAGCTCATTCCCATTCAGCTGAATAGAGCCGAGCTGCAATACCCTCAACTGATAGACAGGTTTTCTGGTCCTAGACCGCCCCTTTAAGCATTATTTGGATAAAACTATAAAATCCCTTTAACCACCCAACTGTTTTGCCAGACACCATCTTGGGCAGTGTGAAAAGTAGCTAACTGGAGGGGGGGAGGGCTGCTTTAAATGGTGATATCTCCTCAATGGTAGCAGCTAGAAACATGCAACTGGTCTTGTCTGAAAGCTGACAGTCCATGACCGCTAAAGTCCAAGCAACAGAGGAGAAATCACTGTTAGAAATCAAGTTGGGAATAATCGCATATAAAACCTGTTTTTACTTTCATTTTCAGCTGCATTCACAACATCCCGATTTCTATCAGTGATATATTTCTCTGTCCTGAACATATTGCTGTCTGAAAGCCTTGAGTGTGTGCTTTCAAACAAGACCAGTTGCATGTTTCTAGCTGCTACCATTCAGGAGACAGCAGCATCTAAATCAGCCCTCCCCCTCCAGCTCCACACTGGCAAAACAGTTAGGGGGTTAAACACAATATGGCAATACTATTCTATTTTCTGAGTGATGTGGAGGATTTCACTATGCAAAAAAGTGACTCCTGTATTCAGCTGCCAGCTAAGGAGAGTCAGAGCTCTAGCAGCAGCAGCTTCTCAGCACCACTGAACACATTAGGTGGACTTCTGAATGGGAATTATATGAGCACCAGGGGGCACCATAACAGGTACATAACCGAACACCGGAGGATTTTTAGGTTATGGTTCCAATGGTTTAATATTTCAATGTGGGACAACACAAAAATACAGTTCCTAATGTCTTTACTGAATTTCTGAAGTATGACAATTATAGTTTGTGCTCTATGAGAGGCCTTCTTTTAGGCTAGGGCTACACGGCGACAGCTGTCGCCGCAGAGGTCGCCCGATCCCCGAGTAGCAGGGATCCCATAGAGGTGTTGGATTTCTTGCGACTGCCGCGGCATCCCATTCATCTCTATGGGATCCCCGCTACGGCTGACGTGCAACAACTGTCGCCGCGTAGCCCTAGCCTTAAAGTGAACCAATCACCATGAAAATGTGATTTAATCTGCAGGCAGCATGTTCTAGAGCCGGAGGAGCTGAGTAGATTATATATAGTTTTGTGATAAAAGATTTAGTAAAACCTGTAATTCATTCGTTTAAATTCCTGCTCATTCTGGGCTTTGAAATCCAGGAGGCGGAGTGATTGACAGCCTTCCCTCTGACAGTGTACACACATAGCTGTCAATCACTGATAGGACCTCCTCCTCAGAGGGAAGGCTGTCAATCACTGATAGGACCTCCTCCTCAGAGGGAAGGCTGTCAATCACTGATAGGACCTCCTCCTCAGAGGGAAGGCTGTCAATCACTGATAGTTCCGCCTCCTGGACTTCAAAGCCCAGAATGAGCAGGAATTCAAATGAATTAAAAAAAAAAAAAAAAAACCTTTACAGAATCTTCCAAGAAACTATACATCAATCTGCTCAGCTCCTCCTGCTCTGCAACATGCTGCCTGCAGCTCAGACCCCTTGTCTAACATGACAGGTTCCCTTTAAGGTAAAAAAACAAAAAAAAACGGATTCTAAGAACTGTTCCAACATGAGAATGTAGGTGGGAAAAACAAGCCCCCGTTTCTCTGCTATTCAAGTAAATGGAAAAAATGACCCATTATACATCAGGGACAGAGCACTTCAGTCCCGCTGTGTATCTGATGTGCTCCACTTAGCAGACATTTCCGGATTTATGCTCCATTTAACGAAGAAGTCCAAACACTTATCTGGATCTGTCACCTGAATGTGACCCTATTTAAGAGCAGCACAGCATGGGGACAAATCCGCTCTCCTATTAGATAAGATAGCACAAAAAAGGGATCTCCAGTGATTGATGGCTGACTGAGGTTTATCCACATACAACTATGAGTCCACTGTATTCAGGGACCTAACCATGTTATGTTGTCTGCGATGCTCCAAATGTTAAAATTCAGTCTAGGGGTAAAAGAATGAGAAGAAATGAACTCAGGGTGGTATCTGAGTCTTCTTCTTCTGACTCCAAACAGCAGAAGACTCCTTTTATTAGCAAAAACCTGGGTGTCAACCTTACAGCCTAAATATACAAGTGAGTCAAGAGGATTCTGACGTATTTTAATAAAGACTGATGTATATATCCTCATAGTATGGACTGGATGGAATTAGGATACTCTAGGCAGGAAGGACAAACCAGAGGAATTCCTTGTCTAGATACAAGACGTCCCCTATGTCCATCTACACTTTATACCAAATATTGCACCCTAGGTATATCCAAGATGAATTAATCTTACTATATTAGTGTCATAGTAGGGGACCAGACCTCCTATATTGTGCTGCCCTTACATAAGTCTCCATATTTAGGTAACAGATCTGCTGTAATACTTTGACTCAAAGAAAAAGCCGAGCAAAGACTTCGAATAGTTGTCAGCTGTGAGCCACCGTACATGAGGAGGTCCCTGACCTCAGCACTTAAAGGGGTTGTCTGGGTTCACAGTTGAACCAAGACATAACCCCTTCTTCATCCATTCAGCCTGTATTAGTGGAGCATTTCATGCTCTGATGCTCCCCTTGCCTTGCATCGCATAGGACAAGGGCTGTTTTGTTTACATTTTTACACTGATAGGTGTCACCGGCACTAATGGGGGGGCGGGGTCAATAGAGTTGCGCTAAGGCTGAAGACATCACAGGCCCACTGCTAGGCGGAAATCTCCGCCTAGCATTCCCATACAGAGGCCTAGTACGTCACCGGAGCTAAAGAAAAAGCCCTTGCCCTGCATTGGAGCATGATGCTCCGATGCTCCACTTGTTCATGCTGAATGAGGGAAGGAGGGGTTATGTCCGGGTTCAGCTCTGAACCTGGACAACCACTTTAAAGTAGCGACACCATATCCTAGCAGTAGAACACCCATGTGTATACATGATCAGTGTGAAGATCTCATCATCCAGTGCTCAGATGATAAAACATGATGGACGAAACCACTGCAGCCACACTCTGAGGATGGCGAAGTTACAGCATGGACAGTTTACTGTAGAGATACCACTCCTTAGTGGGTGTCACATCACATAGATTATGACAGTAATAGACAGATACTTACGCTCATCATTCAGCAACGCGTGCTCCATCACCTGCCTCCGAGGTCTGTGTGCTGAGAGAAGAAACCAACAACCATCAGAAAAAAAGAAGAATTTTCTACCTTGGCAATAAGATAGGCCATAAAAGTAATCTGTGGGGGTCAGACCACTTAAGGAATGGGGTAATGCCATACCATTAAAAGACTCAGTATTCACCTGATTGCTTCCCTCTGGTCTTTGGTACTGTGCTGTAGCGATGACATCTGAGGTTATCAGAGTGACTGCTGCAGCCAATCACTGGCCTCAGGGTTACAGTAGTAATTGGCTGCAGCAGCCACGTGGGTATTCTGGCACATCATGCACTCCAGCACAGTAAACAGAGCCCGACAGGGAACACCAAAGCACAGACACTGTGCAGGGTTTATCAGATGAATAATGGGTCCTATTTTATGGCAATTTTACCCCCACCTGGGCCCAATTTTTTCTATTTTCAGAAAACTCATTTAAACCCTTCAGGACCTCCAATGCAAATGTACAGCAGAAATCCTGCCTCAGAAGGTGAGCGGACGCCTGCTCTTTTACACAGTAGACACCCGAAGGAAATGTCTGTGATTGGCAATAATGCCGATTGTGGACATTTAACCCCTCAGATGCTGTGGTCAACTGCGCCCACAGTAACTGATAGGGTTTTTCCCAGGAGCGCAGCACTCCCTGGCCTTGTATGGCTCACCCACGCTGATATCAAGGGAGCTGTTCGTTGCTGTGGCAACCTTGACCCCTTTGAAAGATCCAAGGCTGCCACAGCGATGTTAGTATGAAGACCTGCCCGTGGCAGAGCTCAATAGGAACATAGAGAATCTCCCCTAGACACCAATGGTAATTCATTGCAGTCTATGGGGCAAGCGATCAGACGATTGCATGTTCAGTTCCCCTAGGGGGACTTAAAAGTGTGAAAAATAAAAAACAGTTTTCAAAACTATTTACAAAAAATTTTTAATCATCCCCTTTCCCCATATTAAAAATAAATCCCAAAACCCATACTATTAAAATATAAATGTATTTATCCTGTACAGTAAATGCCAGAAACAGAAAAAAAAAAAATCAAACTGGCAGATTCACTTTTTTGTCCCTTACCCTCCCCCAAAAAAATTGGATAAAAAGTGATCACTCCAAATAGGTATCAATAAAAACTACCCCTACCCTCAAACAGCTTCATAGGTGTAACTATATGGGAGTCAGAATATGGCAAGAAAAAAAAAATAAAAATCTTGTTTTAAGTATTAAACAAAAAAAAAAAAAAAACTATAAAAAATGTTATATTGTTGTAATTGTCCTAACCTGCAGAATGAAGATAACAGGTTAGTTTCACCGCATAGGAAACGCTATAAAAACAAAAACTGGTAGAATTGCGTTTTTTTCTCCACCCCTTTTGGAATATTTTTCCTGATTGACGCTACATTGTATGTATGCAATATTGAATTGTGCCATTAGGAAGTATAACTTGTCCCACACAAAAACAAGCCCTCATACAGCTGTGTGAATGGAAAAATAAAAAGGTTATGGCTCCAGGAAGTGAAAAATGAAAATGCAAAAAACAGAAAATTGCAAGGTCCTGAAGAGCAGTTAATTATATAAAACTACCATTTAATTAATAATGACATTTCCTCCTTACCATCTGAACTGGAGTCGCTCCTGCTGGGCACCCTGCAATGACAGGAAACCAACATTTTATTTCTATTGGCTACGGCTAAAGCCCAGGCTTCACCTCCACGAAATGATGCAGTGAAGCAAGTACTTGCTCGGTCCAGGTTACCTGGATCTTTCACTTTGCCTTTCTGTGCTGTCACTTCTTTGGGTCCTTCCGTTCACAGATGGTTCTGGTGGCTCAACCTTGCATCGAGGAGCGATGAGACAACACGTGGACAGCGAGAAACGCTCCATTTCGGACGGGGATATGAGGTAAAACCCTTTCGGGAAAGAACATGCAGAAAGTCAGATAAAATGCAACAATACCACAGGTCACATTAAAATTGGAAAAACCTTCCTGAAAAGGTCACTTTTTACTGTAGATTTTTAGTCTGAAGTAAATCCAGTTGGCGCACAGCTCAGGGAACACAAGTGCATTTTACATTTTTTGGAATTTTATTTACAGTTTTCACTAAGTTTTATAAGTAACAAGTAATATGCTAACTTTATTCTGTGGCTCAGTATAAATATGATAATGCCGAAATATATATATCTTTATTTTTTAGTACTTTTTCTTTCTTTCTCATGCAGGCTGTCACCTCTCCAACTGTCCCTTTTCTTCTTCAGCAGACTTTAGCTGCTCATATCTTGGTACAGGTAACAGCAAGAGATATGGGCCTAGTCTTATTTAAAAGCTGGCATTCCAAGTAGAATCACAGCATTATCTCCACTACATTGGAGGATATAGCTGTTAGGCCTCATGCACACGTTCCGCTTTCTATCCTTTTTTCAGGATCCTGAAAAAAGGATAGAAAAAACTGACCCATTCACTTGTATGGGCGACGGACAGGCATCTGTTTTTTCACGGATGCCTGTCCGTTCCGTTTTTCAGATCCTTTTTCACTGGTGCATGTCCCATTTTCATCCGTTTAAACGTGACGGATGGCTCCATTGAACTCTATAGGAGCGTCCGTGAAAACGGATGGAAACGGGTATGTATCAGTTTTCCATCCGTTTTCACGGATAAGTTGCTTGGAGACACAGAACCAGTCAGAACCAACCTAAACTAAAAAAAACGGATCCGTTTAAACAGATGGAAAACGGATGAAAAACTGATCCGTTTAAATGGATGGCAGTCCGCTTTAACGGATGAAAAACGGATTGAAAAATACGGACCGTAAAAACGGAACGGGTGCAGACGGAACGTGTGCATGAGGCCTTCGAAATCGAGTTGGCAGTGAATGCAGCTGAAAGCAAAAGTAAATGTAAGTTTCACTGCTTTCACTCCCGACTTGATTTCTAACAGCTATATCTCCCGCTATTGGAGATAATGCTATGATTCTGATGTTCTTTGAAAGCTTTCAAACAAGATTAGGTTCATATCTCTAGCTGCTACCAATCCTGAGATATGCCTCTGCTGCCTGAGATATGCCTTCTGCTGCCTGAGCTCTCAAAGCCCAAGCAGAGTTCAGGCAAAACTGTTGGTGGTTAATAGTTTTACTGAGTGATAAAGTGGTACATAAGAGCTTCCACTCACCTTGCCCAGACTTGGTGAACACACAGGATGCTATTCCACTCACATCTTCCTTCCGGATACAGTCATAACGCACTTGTGGCTTAAGATGGGGAAGTGAAACTACCTGGATGTCTCCTAAGTTGGTAAGAACAGTCAAGTGATTTTCAGTATGGTCCTCTGCCCGACAACTGCCAAACGTGCAGACTGCGGCCTTCCGCACCCGGCATCCTTCTGTGGCCGTCAGCTTCAGCTTTAATTTGCTGCTCACTTTTGGCAGAGTGAATACCTGTAAGAGGCAGGAGTCAGATTATAGTTTGCATAAACCTTTTCCGGTCCAGTACCCGTCGTCATGCCTACCTTGAACTGTTCTTCAGATATGACCAGCAGTTGGTGGCTGCCTTGCATATCTGGGCTTTTTGAAAGGTCATGAGCAGCTTCTAGAGGTTCTGGGAGGGGAACGCTGTGACCATCCAGAATGAGGATCCCCACTACTGGTGCTCGGTGCATAAGTTGAATTTCTTTGACTGAGACAAAGCATAAAGGTAAAATAAGTGAAATTTTTTTCCAACAAATCCTATATCTTTTAGGGTGGCCTTTTCACACAAGATGCTTATTGGCCCACAGCTATGTTTTTCAACAACCCCATAAACCAGTACGCTTGCCTTGGCCAAGCATGCATATGTTGTCAACACAGAGAGCGGATGAACCTGCTGCCGGACATCTCTGGCAGGGGCTCATCTAGGGCTGAAACGATTACTCTACGTAATCAAGTAAATTTGACAAAAAAATCCTCGATGCAAATTTTTTGCATTGAGGACTCATTTGTGTTATGTGACCACGGAGCGGGAGTGAAGCACTTGCTATTACTCGCCGCTCCGTGGTCACCCGCCGGCTGCACTTTCAGCCCTGACAACGTCAGGACATAGAGCATGTATGCGTGCACTATGACCTGACGCTGCGTGACGGAGGGGCAGAGTCCCACTGGTAGGCACGGGGGGGGGGGGCAAGCTGGTGGCACTGGGGGGGCGAGCTGGTGGCACTGGTGGCAACTGGGGGGGGGGCTGGTGCACTGGGGGGGGGAGCTGGGCACTGGGGGGGGGGGCGAGCTGGTGGCACTGGGGGGGGCGAGCTGGTGGCACGGGGGGGGGGCGAGCTGGTGGCACTGGGGGGGGGCGACTGGTGCACTGGGGGGGCTGGCACTGGGGGGGGGGCTGGTGGCACTGGGGGGCGAGCTGGTGGCACTGGGGGGGGCGAGCTGGTGGCACTGGGGGGGCGAGCTGGTGCACTGGGGGGGCGAGCTGGTGGCACTGGGGGGGCGAGCTGGTGGCACTGGGGGGGGGGGCGAGCTGGTGGCACGGGGGGGATGGGGGCACTGGGGGGAGCTGTGGCACTGGGGGGGCGAGCTGGTGGCACTGGGGGGGGGGGCGAGCTGGTGGCACTGGGGGGGGGGGGGGGGGGCGAGCTGGTGGCACTGGGGGGGGGCGAGCTGGTGGCACTGGGGGGGCGAGCTGGTGGCACTGGGGGGGCGAAGCTGGTGGCACTGGGGGCGCTGGTGCACTGGGGGGGGCGACTGGTGGCACTGGGGGGCGAGCTGGTGGCACTGGGGGGGCGAGCTGGTGGCACTGGGGGGGGCGAGCTGGTGCACTGGGGGGGGGCGACTGGTGGCACTGGGGGGCGAGCTGGTGGCACTGGGGGGGGGGGTGGTGACTGGGGTGGCGAGCTGGTGGCACTGGGGGGGCGAGCTGGTGGCACTGGGGGGGCGAGCTGGTGGCACTGGGGGGGCGAGCTGGTGGCAACTGGGGGGGGGCGAGCTGGTGGCACTGGGGGGGCGAGCTTGGTGGCACTGGGGGCGACTGGGGCACTGGGGGGGGCGAGCTGGTGGCACTGGGGGGGCGAGCTGGTGGCACTGGGGGGCGAGCTGGTGGCACTGGGGGGGGCGAGCTGGTGGCACTGGGGGGCAGCTGGTGGCAACTGGGGCGAGCTGGTGGCACTGGGGGGGCGAGCTGGTGGCACTGGGGCGAGCTGGTGGCACTGGGGGGGCGAGCTGGGTGCACTGGGGGGGCGAGCTGGTGGCACTGGGGCGAGCTGGTGGCACTGGGGGGCGAGCTGGTGGCACTGGGAGCTGGGGGGGGGGGAGCTGGTGGCACTTTTTATAAAGGTAAACGTTTTTTTAATTAGTTATTTCTTATTAGAGTACTCGTTTAAATGCACTGGGGGCGAGGCGGGGGCACTGGGCACTGGGGCGAGCTGGTGGCACTGGGGGCGAGCTGGTGGCACTGGGGGCGAGCTGTGCTGGGGGGGACTGGGGGGGGGCGAGCTGGTGCACTGGGGGGCGAGCGGTGGCACTGGGGGGCAACTGGTGGCTGGGGGGAGCTGGTGGCACTGGGGGGGCGAGCTGGTGGCACTGGGGGGCGAGCTGGTGGCACTGGGGGGGGGAGCTGGTGGCACTGGGGCGAGAGGGCACTGGGGGCGAGCTGTGGCACTGGGGGGGCGAGTGGTGGCACTGGGGGGGGCGAGGCACTGAGCTGGTGGCACTGGGGGGGGCGAGCTGGCACTGGGGGGGGCGACTGGTGGCACTGGGCGAGCTGGTGGCACTGGGGGGGGGGAGCTGGTGGCACTGGGGGGGGAACGGATGACTTTTTATAAAGGTAAACGTTTTTTTAATTAGTTATTTCTTATTAGAGTACTCGTTTAAATCAATAGATGACTTGATTACTACAATAATCGTTTGCTGCAGCCCTAGGCTCATCCCCCCAAAAGAAGAAAAGGGTCAAGCATGCCGAAATCCAACAGGCCTGACCCTTCTCTCCACCGATATTTGCCTTGCACATTAGATGGTCTTCTGGTCCTTTCATAATCGGTTGGTTCAGCAGACATTCATTTACTATGTATGACCAGCTTTAACAACATCATCTACAGAACAACCACGAATCACGTCTTACTCTGCGATGCGGACACTGCCTCTTCCATCCGCCGTTCTGTTGGAGGGACGCGCAAAGAAAACGCATATACTGTGCCACCATTAGTACCGGCCCATAATGAGGGACTATGCCGGATGCCTGGAGGGAAAAAGGAAAAAAAAAAAGTTACTAATACCCAACCTAAAACTAAGTGATAGGAAAGACAATATACATGAAAAAATAAATATACATAAATCCAACAATATCTTATTACATTCTAGAAGATTAATTCTAGGAAGGAATTATTTGCAGAAATTGTGGTCACTTTACCTAAGAATCGAAAACCAATAGCACTAATAGACTCCCAGATAGCTGTGGTTGCAATGCCTTAAAAAAAAAACTGCCAGCAGGATTTACCCTAATATATCAATCATTGAATGGTGGGGTTGATTCTGCTGATTAAATTATGTCTGTCTTGTGAAAAACAATTGCAGTGTTCCTGAAAATAAAATTATTATTCTCCATGCAAAGATGGACGGGGCTTGCAGCTCAGCTCCAGTGCGGCCATGCCCCTCGTTGCTTGTTTTTTTTTTTTCCTGGGAACGCTGCAACCAATTTTCTTAAGACAAGTATTATTTTAATCAGTAGGATCAACCCCACTAGGCAGTATGTCTGGATTAATAAAGGTCGATCCTGCTGACAGGTGCTCATTAGGACTCTTTCACATGAACGTGTCCCTCGCGGGAATCAAGCTCCATATGAGAGAGGGATCGTACATTGTGGACTTGGGAAGCGCACGGTATTATCATGATTGATACTGCTGTGTGCCTCTGCGTGACCAGAATCATTGTGACACACGATCCCTCTCTCACGCGGAGTGCGATTCCTGCAATGGATACACTCCTGTGAAACACCCCTTAAAGTCTCATTTCAACTGTCAAACAATTTTACCATGTTAAGCGCCATAGATAAAATTGCACCAGTGAGGCTATGGCTTTGACGATTACATGGCTGCATGCTTTTATTAGTATAACTGGCTGAATACACACTGAGGATGATTTATCAAAACTAGGACACGGTTAAAACATGCCCTACGATGACATTTTTTCTATAGACAATTCCTCCAGTTTAGTTAACGTATTAAAGGGGTTGTCTCATGATGGACAATGGGGGCATATCGCTAGGATATGCCCCCATTGTCTTATAGGTGCGGGACCTGCACCTATATCCAGAACAGAGCCCCGCAAGGTGGTGGCTGAAGAGATCTCCTGTCCGGCCACCACCAAGCCGGCTTCCCATAGAAATGAATCGGAGCACACCGCGCATGCGCAGTGCGCCCTCCTTCACTTTTGGGGCTCTGTTCTGAATATAGGTGTGGGTCCCAGCGGCGCACCTATAAGACAATTGGAGTATATCCTAGCGATATGCCCCCATTGTCCATCATGAGACAACCCCTTTAATGAAGGGAAGTCATAAAAAGTTTTTTCAACTCAAAATAACGTGATTACATTTGTGTACTTGAGATGGATAACTTCCATTAAGGACCTGAGTGACTTAAGGCCCTATTACACGGAGTGAATATCGTTCATATTCTCGTGCATGCTTCACTAGATGTGCCGGCCTAACGTTGTTTTCTGCATTGCACGTTTGGGGGGAGCGGCTGCCTCTATTTGGACCGTGCACTCCTACCTAAAGCTTTTAATTACAGTACCGCATTTCTGCGCCCCATAAGACGCATTTTTTTCCCCCAAAAGTGGGGGGGAATTCCCCCTGCGTCTTATGAGGCGAATACTAATGGAAGCGCTCGTTAGTACCGGAGGACCGGAAAGCTGTGAAGGCTCTGTACTCACCGCTTCCTAGTCCTCGACTCGGCTGTGCTGTGGCTGTAGATAGCGTGTGGACGCTCTATGACCTCACGCTGTGCGCGCCAGTTCACACCACAGCCAACGGAGGAGGAAGAAGAGAGCGAGCGGAGAAGAGCAGGAGAGGTACGTGGTTTATTTATTTTATTAAAGAGGAGGCAAAGGGGGTGATATAAAGTGGCTGGGCGCTGGTGAGAGGCAATGGGGGCTCATATAATGCTGATGGGGGCTGATTTAAGGCTTATTGAGGCTAACGAAAGGCAATGGGGGCTGGTGAAAGACATATGGGGGGCGGATATGAGGCATGGGGCTCTTATCTGATTGGGGGTCATTCACATTGATGGTCTGATCTGAGGTCTTATTGGGGCTGTCAGCTTAGGTCTGATTAACACTGGGTGGTCTGACCAGAGGTTTAATGAAAAATATATTTTTTCTTATGGTCCTCTAAAACCTAGGTGCGTCCTATGGACTGGTGCGCCTTATAGGTTGAAAAATTCAATATAATATATCATTACATTTCCCTGAATTGTGTAGGATTAGGCCCAGGAGAGGCAAGTCTGATACTGTAAGTCCCGACTGCAGAAGCCAACTGGTAGATGGGCCTGACACAATTTTGCACAAAGAGCTTCAAATTTCATATATAGTAAATACAGCAGTAATGCAATTCAGATTCATCCATGTTTCCAGTGTTTGCATGTGTCTTTGTGCATGGAGCAGGGTGCTGCTAAACGTAACGTTGCAGATTTCTGATTTCACATCTCACAACTACTAGTTCGGTGCCTGTACAGTTATGGCCAAATGTTTTGAGAATGATACAAATATTAATTTTTACAAAGTCTACTGCTTCAGTTTTTATAATGACAATTTGCATATACTCCAGAATGTTATAAAGAGTGATCAGCTTAACAGCAATTACTTGCAAAGTCAATATTTGCCTAGAAAATGAACTTTATCCCCCAAAACACATTTCAACATCATTGCAGCCCTGCCTTAAAAGGACCAGCTAACATCGTTTCAGTGATTGCTCCATTAACACAGGTGTGGGTGTTGATGAGGACAGGGCTGGAGATCAATCTGTCATGATTAAGTAAGAATGACACCACTGGACACTTTAAAAGGAGGCTGGTGCTTGGCATCATTGTTTCTCTTCTGTTAACCATGGTTATCTCTAAAGAAACACGTGCAGTCATCATTGCACTGCACAAAAATGGCCTAACAGGGAAGAGTATCGCAGCTAGAAAGATTGCACCTCAGTCAACAATCTATCGCATCATGAAGAACTTCAAGGAGAGAGGTTCCATTGTTGCCAAAAAGGCTCCAGGGCGGCCCAAGAAAGACCAGCAAGCGCCAGAAACGTCTCTTAAAACTGTTTCAGCTGCGGGGATCGGGCTACCAGCAGTGCAGAGCTTGCTCAGGAATGGCAGCAGGCAGGTGTGAGTGCATCTGCACGCACTGTGAGGCGGAGACTCTTGGAGCAAGGCCTGGTCTCAAGGAGGGCAGCAAAGAAGCCACTTCTCTCCAGAAAAAACATCAGGGACAGACTGATATTCTGCAAAAAGGTACAGGGAGTGGACTGCTGAGGACTGGGGGAAAGTCATTTTCTCTGATGAATCCCCTTTTCGATTGTTTGGGACATCTGGAAAACAGCTTATTCGGAGAGACGAGGTGAGCGCTACCACCAGTCTTGTCTCATGCCAACTGTAAAGCATCCTGAAACCATTCATGTGTGGGGTTGCTTCTCAGCCAAGGGAATCGGCTCTCTCACAGTCTTGCCTAAAAAACACATCCATGAATAAAGAATGGTACCAGAATGTCCTCCGAGAAACTTCTCCCAACCGTCCAAGAGCCAGTTTGGCGATCAACAATGCCTTTTCCAGCATGATGGAGCACCTTGCCATAAAGCAAAGGTGATAACTAAATGGCTCAGGGAACAAAACAGAGATTTTGGGTCCATGGCCTGGAAACTCCCCAGTTCTTAATCCCATTGAGAACTTGTGGTCAATCATCAAGAGACGGGTGGACAAACAAAAACCTACAAATTCTGACAAAATGCAAGCATTGATTGTGCAAGAATGGACTGCTATCAGTCAGGATTTGGTCCAGAAGTTGATTGAGAGCATGCCAGGGAGAATTGCAGAGGTCCTGAAGAAGAAGGGTCAGCACTGCAAATATTGACTTGCTGCATTAACTCATTCTAACTGTCAATATAAGCTTTTGTTACTCATAATATGATTGCAATTATATTTCTGTATGTGATAAAAACATCTGACAAACACACATAAAAACCAGAGGGCAGCAGATCATGTGAAAATATAATATTTGTGTCATTCTCAAAACTTTTGGCCATGACTGTACAGAGTTCGCTTTGCTGTTTTACAGTCACTGCACAGTAATCTGAAAAAATAAAATCTCACACAAGCTCAAATTTCTGGAGTTATTTGCATATGAAGGGTACGTTCACACGTGTGATTTAATCTGACTTGCATCTCGTCAGAGGATCTGACAGCAGAAATCAAAGGCTGGAACTCTGATTCCTTCCACGGATGTGCAGTTTGAAGCGCTATTGATGTGCTGGAGGAAGGATTAACCACACGTCACTCAATAGGACTTATCCTTGGCCTTATCTTTTAGTATGCCGTTTTCCTAGGTGCACAGTAATTTTCTTTAGCATATGATCGGGGTGGTGGAAACCCCATGCAGATGGTCATCAGATCTGACCACCAGAGCTGTGTATACTGCATAATGAAAGTAAAGATTATATCCAGGATTGACAGAATCTTAACCATCTCCTAGCCTACAGAATGAACTTTCCATTACCACTGAAATATATATCTTACTGTCACGGATGAAGGTGTCCGCAAAATACAGTGTGCGCACAAACCCAGTGAAGGAATCTTCAGCCGATCGAGCCTCAATCTTGCGTTGTACAGGGGCCAGCTCCATCTCGTGCAGAGCCTCCTGCTCTAAGCGGGCATTTGCCTCCTGCACCTGAAATACACAAGTCACAACCAATTGTAATAACTGTAATATCCCGAATGTCTCCTAACAAATAAAGGTAATATTGATGGATTAGGAGCTATATCCTCCCATTGGATATAGATATTGTATAGGCAGACACCGGAGGAATGATGTATCTATATCATACAGGCCAGTGATGGCCAACCTCCAGCTGTGGTGAAACTACGACTCCCAGCATGCTCTATTCATTTCTATAGAGTTCTAAGAACAGCCAATCAAGGGGGCATCTTGGGAGTTGTAGTTTTACCACAGCTGAAGTGCCGGAGGTTAGCCATCACAGATATAGGCCATGACATAACAGTCTGATAGATATGGGTCCACCTGTGCGACCAGCACCTATGTGGAGAACAGAAGCCTCTGACCCACCACCAGCCACTGGTATCTGGGTGGAGAATGAATGGAGTGGTGGCCATGTATCGGTCCCTAACCCATTGTTGGGAATGGAAAGAGCAGAACAAATGGGGTCATCTCCATCTAGACGCTGCCGGTCTGGGGACACCTGTTCTCCAGGCAGGTGCATGCATCTATCAGACGTTTATGAAATATCCTGTGGAAAGGCCATAAATATCTGAGTTGGGATTAACCATTAACATTTCACTCAGATGAAATGCAGAGTATAAAAGTAAATTCCCCTTTAAAAGTGTCCTCTCTGACCCAGGAAGAGGTGCAGCAACGTCTTAAAAATATTAAAATAGACAAATCACCAGGACCGGATGGCATACACCCCCGTATCCTAAGAGAATTAAGTAATGTAATCGACAGACCCTTATTTCTGATATTTAAGGACTCTATACTGACGGGGAGTGTTCCACAGGATTGGCGCATAGCAAATGTGGTGCCAATATTCAAAAAGGGTCCAAAAACAGAGCCTGGAAACTATAGGCCGGTAAGTTTAACGTCTGTTGTGGGTAAACTGTTTGAAGGTTTTCTGAGAGATGCTATCTTGGAGTACCTCAATGAAAATAAGCAAATAACTCCATATCAGCATGGCTTCATGAGGGATCGGTCATGTCAAACCAATTTAATCAGTTTCTATGAGGAGGTAAGTTCTAGACTTGACCGCGGCGACTCAATGGATGTCGTATATTTGGACTTCTCCAAAGCGTTTGACACTGTACCCACATAAAAGGTTAGTATACAAAATGAGAATGCTTGGCCTGGGAGAAAATGTCTGTATGTGGGTAAGTAACTGGCTTAGTGATAGAAACAGAGGGTGGTTATTAACGGTACATACTCAGATTGGGTCACTGTCACTAGTGGGGTACCACAGGGGTCTGTATTGGGTCCTGTTTTCAATATATTTATTAATGATCTTGTAGAAAGCTTGCACAGTAAAATATCAATTTTTGCAGATGACACTAAACTGTGTAAAGTAATTAACACAGAAGAGGACAGTGCACTGCTACAGCAGGATCTGGACAGACTGGAGGCTTGGGCAAGAAAAGTGGCAGATGAGGTTTAACACTGACAAATGTAAGGTTATGCATATGGGAATGAATAATGCAAGTCACCAGTACATACTAAATGGTAAAGCATTGGGTAACTCTGACATGGAAAAGGACCTAGGAATTTTAGTGAACAGCAAACTAAGCTGCAGAAACCAGTGTCAGACAGCTGCTGCCAAGGCCAATAAGATAATGGGTTGCATCAAAAGAGGCATAGATGCCCGTGATGAGAACATAGTCCTGCCACTTTACAAATCACTAGTCAGACCACATATGGAGTACTGTGTACAGTTCTGGGCTCCTGTGAACAAGGCCAGACATAGCAGAGCTGGAGAGGGTTCAGAGGAGGGCAACTAAAGTAATAAACTGGAATGGGTGGACTACAGTACCCAGAAAGATTATCAAAATTAGGCTTATTCACTTTAGAAAAAAGACGACTGAGGGAGATCTAATAACTATGTATAAATATATTAGAGGTCAGTACAGAGATCTCTCCCATCATCTATTTATCCCGGAGGACAGTGACCATGGACGAGGGGACATCCTCTGCGTCTGGAGGAAAGAAGGTTTGTACATAAACATAGAAGAGGATTCTTTACGGTAAGAGCAGTGAGACTATGGAACTCTCTGCCTGAGGAGGTGGTGATGGTAAGTTCACTAAGAGAGTTCAGAAGGGCCTGGATGTATTTCTGGAGGGTAATAATATTACAGGTTATAGTTACTAGAGAGGGGTCGTTGATCCAGGGAGTTATTCTGATTGCCTGACTGGAGTCGGGAAGGAATTTTTCCCCCTAAAGTGAGGAAAATTGGCTTCTACCTCACAGGGTTTTTTTTGCCTTCCCCTGGATCAACTTGTAGGAAAACAGGCTGAACTGGATGGACAGATGTCTTTTTTCGGCCTTACAAACTATGTTACTATGTTACTATGTTACTAACTTAAGAGCCCGAATATCTTGGTTCTCAAATCGGCCATATTAGAAGCCGGACTGACCCCTGTGCTATAGTTCCACGTTTCCACTGTTTTGGGGTACACAGATGCTACAGACATCATCTTGCTGAGTGATCACCACCTATCCTGTTTCCAAGAGACTTCCATCCAGTGCTCAACCCTCCCTGGAAAATACCAGATGCTGAACCACTCGAGAAGCACATTATATCCTTGAGTGACCCCTAGAGCGTACCAAAAGATAGGGGGTATATCCTATGACTGGGGGTTCCCCTCCTGCCTTGTCCCAACATTTATGGAGGCTTCTATATCTGTTCCTAACCGGCACCTTGATGGCACACCTCAAAACAACCATCTCTCTAAACCTCGCAACCAGGACAGCATCTACAAGTGGAAGCTGATCTCTCAGTGTGAGCCTTGAAGGTCCTAGAGAGGTTGACCAGGTTATCTCTAAGTTGTAAATGAGATATTGAGATCTAATTTCAATTAAAAAAAAAAAATTTGCAATAAAGTTCTTACTTTAGTTGCAACTCCATCCCTTCGCTTATTGACTTGGCTCCTTCGGATGCGCCGAAAAGACTGGCGTAAAGATTTCTTCAGTGACTTCACACGAGACAAAGGCCCTTCCAGGGCTAGCTGGTCACTGGCATGTAGTGTGCATCTACAGAAGCAGAAATTCTGATTAAGGCAATGTATCCTGATTGTGCTCTAGTTAGTGAATACCCTATTACACTTGATAAATTCTGGACCAGCGGAAAACCGAACGCTGGGACCCTCACTGATTGCCAGACAGCAGGCAGGATGAATTGAATGGAGCCCTGTGCTCCACACAAAGTCTATGGCATTGCCAAAAACAGTTGGGCACAGCAGACAAGGTGCGGATGTCTCTCACTAAGCATTATGCCTACTATTACACACTTTGCATAAATTGTAGAAAAAATGTCTGATGCTTCAAAGGGGTTTCCAGCCCTGCAGCAGACAACCTCCTGTCATCCTGAACATAAAAACCCCACTCATCTGTCTGTGGTCCTACTGCACCTCCATTACTAGCCACTTTTGGTCCCTGCAGGACCCGGAAACGGCTTAGTCCTGTGACCACCGTGGCAAATCACAGGGCTTAGCAGTCACAGTGGCTTGAAAGGTTTATCACTGCTGTGACATATCATTCAAGCTGTTGTGACCGCTGAGGTCTCTGGGTTAATGGTCCACAGGACCAAGCCACCCCCTGGTTCTGGGGGACCGCAATCAGCCAAGAACGGCGCTGCGGCAGGACTTTTTATATATTTTTTTTATGTTCTGGGGGACAGGGGAGGACCCAAGGAGTTGTCAGGTCTTAGGGCTCATGCACATAAACGTGTGTCGACTGTTCCATACATTGGGGACCACAATTTGCAGTCCACAATGCACGGGCAACATCCATGCGGTTGCCTCAGATGGATCCGTACCCATTCAACTTGAATAGGTCTGTGATCCGTCTGCACCGCAAAAAAACGGAGAGAAACCCCCAGAAAGCACTCCGTTGGGCTTCCGTGCCTCCGCTCCACACTGTGAAGTGAATGAGTCCGCAACCGTGATACGGTGTGCACACGGCTAGCGCCCGTATATTGCAGACCCGCTGTTTGCGGGACACCGCCTTGTGCAAGAGCCCTGAGGCTAGACAATCCCTTAAAAGGGCTGTCTCACCTGGAACACTAGGATGTGCCACCAATGTCAGATTGGTGACGGTCCCAGAGGCGAGACCCTCACCTTTCTCTAGGACGAAAGCACCTAAAGTTTGGGACAGTGCACTGCACAAGCACAGCCACCAATCCATTCACTTCTACAGAACTGCCAGAAATAGCAGAGCCAGCGCTCGACTATATTCAGCATCCCATAGAAATGAGTGGAGGACGGCAGCAATTTCGCATTGTGTCCTTCGTAGATTTATTCTAGCGCTTAGGTGCAGGACCCAGAGGAGGGACCTGCACCTATCTAAAATTCATGACATAACCTAGCAATATGCCATCAATGTTCCAGGTAAGACAACCCCTTTAAGTGGAGTTCACAAGTCACAGTCAAATTCCACTTTTTTGGCAGCAATTAAGAAAAACAAGCACAAATCCTTTCCTTCTCAGGCGGAACTTACTTAACCATCACTTGACACTTCCTCTGAAAATCATACACTCCAAATCCATGACTTGTGCCAAATGCCAGCAACCTCCACTCAGAATGCAGTACCAAGGAAGTGACAGCAGCAGGCGGTTGGCACTGTACCAGAGCAAAAGGTTGAAAGCCAGGGGGGAAGCGCACTGGGTCCTGTCGTGCATGCAGCCGCTCGTGGCCTTTCCAGCGATATCCTTCCTGCTCCTGTAAGAGGTCCACCAGGGTCTGGTCTACCGTGTGCTGCGAGGCCTCGTCATTCAGCTCAAGAACAAGGACCTGAAGAGAAACAGAGCAGAGCAAAACCATTTCAATTCAAAGAATAACAAATCTTTAAAAACTCAATGAGCAATGAGGCTTTAATTGCTGTCATTAACCCCTTCACGCCCAGAGCCGTACAGGTATGGCGCGCTGATCGGGCGGGTGCAGGAGCTGCGCCCGCCCGATCAGCTGGGGGGGGCCGGCAGTGCCCAGGTGCCGGACCCCTGGGGAATGCGCCAGCATCGGTGAAAACACCGATGCCGGCGCATTAACCCTTCATGTGCCGCGGTCAGCGCTGACCGCGGCACATGAGGTGTGCGCATATTCAGGATGGGCGAGCGGGGGGCCATCGGGTCCCCGCGCTGCTGTGACGGGGACCCGATGGCTTGGATGGCAGCCCAATGCCTTCCTTAGGCATCGTGGCTGCCATCCCTGCGAGCCTGTGCGATCCAGCCCCCTGGATCGCACAGGAAGCAGGCTGTAAGTGTATTACATTGAGCAATACACTTACAGCCAATGCATTACAATATAAAAGTATTCTACTGCATTGTAAAGGGGATCAGACCCCCAAAAGTTGGAAAAAAGGTGAAAAAAAAGTTAAAAAGTTAAAAAAAAAATAAAAGTTTCAAGTAAAAAAAAGAAAAACGCCATTTTCCCCCCAATAAAGTAAAAAAAATGTTAAAAAAAGAAAAAAAAAAAAAAAAAGAAAAAGTAGACATATTAGGTATCGCCGCGTCTGTATCGACCAGCTCTATAAAAATATCACATAATCTATCCCGCCAGGTGAACACAGTAAAAAATAAAAACAGTGCCAAAACAGCCATATTTTGGTCACCCTCCCCCACAAAAAGTGTAATACTACGTGATCAAAAAGGCGTATTTACCCCAAAATGGTACTAATAAAATCATCATCTCGTCCCGCAAAAAATTATACCCTACCTAAGACAATCGCCCAAAAAATAAAAAAAATATGGCTCTCTGAAAATGGCAACACAAAATAAAGATTTTATTCTGTTCAAAAATAAATCTAATGTGTAAAACTTTCCAAAAATAAAAAAGTTAGACATATTTGGTATCGCCACGTCCGTAACAACCTGCTCTATAAAAATATTACATGAGATGGCCCCCCAGACGAATGCTGTAAAAAAATTGTTAAAAAAAACTATGCCAAAATAGCCATTTTTTCCCTCTTGCCTCACAAAAAGTGTAATAGCAGGTGATCAAAAAGGCGTATTTGACCCAAAATAGTACCAATCAAACCGTCATCTTGTCCTGCAAAAACTATACCCTACCTGAGACAATCGCCCGAAAACTGAAAAAAATATGGCTCTCTGAAAATGGCAACACAAAATAAAGATTTTATTCTGTTCAAAAATGCATCTAATGTGTAAAGCTTTCTAAAAATAAAAATGTTAGACATATTGGGTACCGCCGCGTCCGTAACAACCTGCTCTATAAAAATATCACATGATTTGCCCTCTCTGGTGAATGCTGTAAAAAAATTTTTAAAAAAACCATGCCAAAACAGCTATTTTTTTCACCTTGACTCACAAAAAGTGTAATACGCAAGCGATCAAAAAGTCTTATGTACCCCAAAATGGTACCAATGAAAACATCAGCTCATCCCGCAAAAAATGAGCCCCCACATAAGACAATAACTCAAAAAAATAAAAATCAGTGGCTCCCGCAAACCATTCCATCAAAATCTGTGTTGTAAAATCCATATGGCGCTCCTTCTGTTTTGAGTCCTGCCATGTGCCCCCACATCAGTTTACCACCACATATCGGGTGTTGCCGTATTCAGGAGAAAATGGGTAACAAATTATGGGGTGCTTTTCTCCTGTTACCCCTTATGAAAATACAAAAAATTTGGGGCTAAAGCAACATTTTATTGGAAGAAATGAAATTTTTCATTTTCACAGCCAAGTGTTTCCAAATTCCGTAAAACACTTAGGGGTCAAAGTGGTCAGTACCACCCTTAATATATTTGTTGAAGGGTGTAGTTTCCAAAATGGGGTCACTTTTTGAGGGTTTCCACTGTAGGGGTACGTCAGGGTCTCTCAATTAGAAAATGGTGCCTAAAAACTATTCTAGCAAAATCTGCCTCCAAAATCCATATGGCGCTCCTTTCCTTCTGACCACTGCCACAAACCCATAGAGACGTTTACCACCACATATGGGGTATTTCTGTAAACTGCAGAATCAAAGTAATGTATATTGAGTTTTAGTTTGCTGTTAACCCTTACTGTGTTTGCAAGAAAAAAATTATTAACATGAATAATCTACCAAAAAAAGTGAAATTTTGAAATTTCACCTCCCTTTTCCTTTAATTCTTGTGGAACACCTCAAGGGTTAACAAAGTTTGTAACATTCATTTTTTATAATTTGAGGGGTGTAGTTTCTAAAATGGGGT
>ONZH01007336.1:0-32999 GCA_900303285.1 Rhinella marina
GGATAAATCCCACCTGGTCATAATGAATCAGTGCAGGGAGGTGACAATTGAGGCGTTTAGCTAAAATGAAGGTGAATATTTTAAGGTCCACATTAAGCAGGGATATGGGATAATTTGCGGGATATAAGGGGTCCTTATCAGGATTGGGGATCACTGTTATCAGTGCAGTAAGCATATCAGATGGTAGTTTACCCCCATGGAGGATATAATTGTCAGGGTTGGGATAAACAGACAACAGAGGAGCGTGTGCCCTGAGCTTACCCAACCCTCTGTCCCTGCCTATTGCCTCACCCACGCTAAACCGTGGGGCGACAACCACGAGGACTGCGAAATACACTGTATAAGGTGCAGGGAACAGGGACAACAAACAAGACAGACAAAACACCAAATGGATAGTCAGGAAGCCGCGTCAAAACCAGGAATAACAAAGTACAAAATCGGAAGACGGTAGAGTAGTCAAATACGAGCCGAGGGTCAAATAAGAAGTCAGGATACACAATACAACGCAAGCAGGAATAGCAAGGATTTTGCAAAAACCAGCAAGGAGCAGAGAGAAAGATAGGTATATAAGCAGGAAGATATCCCACCCCCAGGTTCTGAATGGACCAGATTCAGAGAAGCCACTCAGCCCAGCACCTGAGTATTAACCCTGAGTAGACAAACCAAACATGAAGCTGGGCGTTGGCTCTAAAACAACCCACAGTGTGAACATGGTTCAAGGCAAGGCGTAGGCACTAAACAGAAACACACAAAAACTCAGAATACCAAGCAAAACATAGAACCTATGTTCTCCGATGACCAGACCTGACAATAATTACATAAATTCTTTAGGTGGGGCATCAAGACATCTTTAAATTTTTTGAAGTAAAGTGCTGAGAACCCATCTGGGCCTGGGGATTTGCCCAATTTAAGGGACGCTATTGCCATATCTTTTTCTTCATCTGTAATGTCAAGGTTAATAGATTTCCTAGCGGATGAGGACAGGGTTGGGATTGGTAGAGTTGCAAGAAAGGAAGAAATGTCCGTTGTGGGGGGATCAGTGGGAGGAGAGTATAACTTGGTAATAAACATGGAATTGTTGGTAAATTGAAGTCGGGATGGAAGTAGTCTTTGATTTGGTATGTGGTGTTAAGGCGTTGTCTAGCTCTTAAGTTAGCTGTCAGCATCCGATCAGGTTTATTAGCCAATTTATAGAATCTAGCCTGGGTCCATCTTTAATAAGGTAGAGCAGAGATCTCAAACTCGTGGCCCTCCAGCTGTTGTAAAACTACAACTTCCATCATGCCAGGAGAGCATACAGCTATTGGGGCATGCTGGGAGTTGTAGTTTTGCAACAGCTGGAGGGCCACGAGTTTGAGATCCCTGAGGTAGAGGGATGGCTGCCTCTGGTTAGCTAGCTCCAAACATACCAACTTGGATTCTAAATCAGATTGTTCTTCATTGTGATTCTTCAATTTAGATGCCTCAGCTATGATGATCCCTCTAATGACAGTTTTATGTGCTGCCCAATTGATCGCAGGCGTAGTGACGGAGGATACATTAATATCAAAGTAATCCCTAAGAGCTATGGATATACTATCTACTATAGAGGGGTCTGTGAGAAGGGATTTGTTCAGTCTCCAGGTAAAGGGACACCGGGAGGGAGAATCCAAATTGAATTCAGCCAACACCAGGTCGTGATCCGGCCAGGCACAAGGAATATGCCTCGCATACAAAAGACGTGGGAAGAGTCTTGTGGAAGCTAAAATCCAATCCAGTCTAATGATGATGTACAGGAGAAAAATAATTATAGCCACGCTGAGATCCATTATACTCTCTCCAACGGTCAGCAATGTCCAATCCCTTTAGAACCTGCAGTATTGAATTCTTCGACTTGGAGGACAATTAGTCTGCCACAGGGGAAGACCTGTCCAGTTGTGCATTAAATGTCATATTAAAATCCCCACACCAAACGATTGACGAGGGGTAGTATTGTTCAAGCAGCTCTCTCAAAGTGTGAAAGAAAGAAACAGGCTGACTATTAGGAGCATAAGAGTTAACTAAACATAAAGGGGTATTAGGCCCCTTTCACACAGGCGAGATTTCCGCGCGGGTGCAATGCGTGATGCGAACGCATTGCACCCGCACTAAATCCTGACCCATTCATTTCAATGGGGCTTTTCACATGGGCAAATTTTTTCACGCATCAGTTCGCCGTTGCGTGAAAATCGCAGCATGTTCTATATTCTGCATTTTTCACGCAACCCTGGCCCCATTGAAGTGAATGGGGCTGCGTGAATAATGCATTGCATCCGCACGCAAGTGCGGATGCAATGCGTGATTCACTGATGGTTGCTAAGAGATGTTGTTTGTAAACATTCAGTTTTTTATCACGAGCGTTAAAAACGCATCAAAACGCTTCGCACCCGCGCGGAAAAAACTGAACGAACGTACGCAATCGCAGTCGAAACTGACTGTGATTGCGTGCAGATTGGTGCGGATGCGTGCGGATTTTCCGGAACGCATCCGGACTGAATCCGTGACGCCCGTGTGAAAGAGGCCTTATATAATGAACCTACGAGTATTATGTACCTACCCTCGGGGTCCACAACAGTGGTCTCAATCTGGAAAGGTAAGGAGTTTTTAATAAAAATGGCCACTCCTCTGCTTTTAGAGGGGTATGGTGCATGTGTCACCATAGTATGCCGATTATGGAAATATCTGGGGCATGAGGTCGGAGTGAAATGTGATTTTTGGATACAAATAATATCGGGTTTAAGCCGGTCGTATTGAAGGAAAGCTTTACGCCTCTTTTGTGGAGAATGAAACCCCCTAACATTATGAGATATGATCTTACACATGGTTAATGTATAAGGTAGTGCTTAGACCTTGACATAGGGGAACACGTCCAGAGCATATGGAGAAAAAGGGATAATAAGATGAAGCAAAGACCGGGAGAGTCCATCGAGAGCCACACACTAGCAATACAATAAGAGTCAGCAACTCGTAAGCAAAAACTCAACAAAACTACTTGAACAATAACATCAATCAGGGACCACTTGTCGAGCCAAATGTGTCGATATCGTGTCCTGAAATGCACAAGACGTGGAAGGAACATGGAGCTCAAGCTCCGCGGCAATCAGCTCAAATAATGATCAATAACGGGAGGGAGATATGGGGATAAAACAAGGAAGAAGAAAGAAGAAAAAAAAAAAGGGAGAGAAAAAAGGGGAAGAAAGGGGAGGATAGACAAGCAAGGCACACCTTTCCATAATAAGGAGTGAGGCAGACGATGGAGCCCCCCTAGCACAAAGCTATAGTAGGTATTAGAGATGAGCGAATCTATTCGTCGATTCGTATTGAATCTTGAAATTTTTTAGCTGCGAAGCGAATCCGAATTTCCTTCGTATTATTCGTAAACGTACGCAAAATTTTACACGCTAACTATACGTACAATACGTATAAACCATACGAAACGTACGCATTATGCGCGAGCTGGACAAGTTCACAAGAGCGGGAAAGTAAAGATATGCCCCCCTCCGAACTGGAAAAAACCAGCCCACCAGGGATCTAACTATTTGCACGTATAGGGAGTGAAGACTCCTCCCTCAGTACTCCACCCTCCTCTGAGTCACGCAGTCTGAACCAGTTTAGACCAGTGCAGACTGCTGATCTGGAAGCAAGCAAGGAAGCAAGCATGGCTCCAAAACAGAAGCGTGACCTGCTGCGGCCCAACTGGAATGAGATGTGTTTTGGGGACAAGTTTCCAGAACCACTGCCCGCTACAGACATCAGGGCGTCACAGGTTAAACTGTGCTGGAGAAACCCAGCTTCAGAGCCTGCCTGGCCATCATCATAATCAACTGAAGCTGCGGCTAGTGAGGCGGCTGGAGCATCTGCTGGAAGGTCCGCTCTGTCTTGTTCAGTGGAAGTGGCTGGAGCGTCCACTTCGCTGCCCAGGAGGAGTTCAAGCTAGAACCCCATTGTTCCAGCATCTGTGATGGCCCATGCACAGACCCCCCTGGGAGTATAAAACCACGGTGGAGGGATGGGTCATAGAAGTTCTTGACCACCCTAGGCCGGGAGATCCTTCACTAGAACGAAGGAAGGGAACTGTGCTGTGGTTTTCAGTGGGGCGAGTGTCTGGCTTCCTGCAGGATGACGAAGGAGTATTTCGTGGGCCACCGGTTGGTGAAACAGCCGTACCTGCCGCAAGCTCGTCACAGCCTATATGTGGTGGATCAGGTGGAGTGGGGTGTACGTGGAGTCCGTGAAAGGACCATTTGTAACCGGGGTTACTCTCCTTTCCAAGCCCCTGGTGCCTTCAAGTGACGCAGAAGTGTGGCTGGATGAACCACCAGGTCCAGGACACTTGCGCTGCCTGCAGGAATTCCCAGATGGCGTGCTCCGGTTCTGTGAAAAGCCTTAGCCTCAGCTGGAGCCTCTGATTCCAGGACTGTCATCAACACCACCACGACAGTCCTTACAGCTGGGTCAGCTGACCACGTCATCCTTCACCTTTCAGTCAACGGTCATCAACCAATACTACCAGCTGCCGTGGAAGGTGAAGCCAGCAGCAGCTGGGGAAGCTGGGTCTTCTTCCCTGGATCATGCAACCCTTCCAGAACTGCTGCAGTCGGAAGTTCTTACCCCAGCTGTCCCGGCAGGAGGATCCGGAAAAGCTAAAGTGTCTGCAGCACTCGCCAGCGTGACCCCCACCCGGACCCCGTCAAGTCCGAATTCTGGAACAAGAGGGCAGTGGTGCTCCACCACCGCAGCGAGCGTGGCCTACAAGAGGCAAGAGCGTCCTCTTATGACTTTTAGCAGCAGCTCGAGTGAGGAAGATTTCAAGTCCCTCATCTGAGGAACCAACTACTGGGTGGACACTGCTCCAGGACACTGCTGAAGGAGTCAGGAGGACCTATGGGAGCCACACCATGGACTGCACCTGACGGGTGAGATGCTAGTAGGCAGTTGTTTTTGTTTAGTTTGTGTTGCCCCCGTTTGACTCTCACCCAGATGGACATGGCTGTCAGGACTCCCCCATTCTTCAGAAAATTCCCTGTTGCGCCAAAGTGCACCTATTTTCCTTTTTACTCCCTTCTCAGGTTATTTGGGAACCACTTTTGCAAAAAGGGTTCTCTATTTGCTGATATTTATTATCTATGTGGATTACACATGACATTACCATTATTTATCAATAATGGTGGGGCATCATGGTGTAAAGCACCGGTACATTGCAACAGATCTCCTGGTTATTATGAGGGTCAAAGTCACTGCAACGCAGGGAGCAGAGACGCAAATGATCTTATAACTCTAGAATTGAAGCTGGAGGGTCCTCTGTAACTGTCAGCGATACTTTTAAGTGATCACTTATGGACCTCCCAATCCTCCAGCATGAGCCACCTCAGAATGGGAAGTCAATTGAGCCTCCAGATGTAATGGGAGGAAAGAGGGGTAACAGGACTTTAAAGCTTTTATGGATAAGGGGAGCACCCCGTCGAAGGGTCAAATTGTCAGCAAGATTTACTCACGGGTAAGGGTATAGCAACTCTTCTGGTGGGAGCAGGTTTCCCAAGCAGGAGTGCATAGGTGGGGGCCAGATATGAAGAGCCCGTTTGCCGCTCCCTTGCTGCCTGCAGGCCGTGAGCCAAAGCTGTCTGCTGAAAAGATGGAGATTGCTGCCAGTTGCTGGAGATCTTACTATAGGCGATTCCAGGCGTCTGTTTGTGGTCTTGAGCAGTGGTGGTTACATTCCTGGAGCGTCCGTGGGTCTCCCACGCTGTCCGCAATCGAGGCCGTGGTCTTGTAGGCCCAACTAGGCCCAATGGAATGGCTGCCGGAGGACCAAAACGGGACGGGAGAGAGATCTGCAGACAGGTGGCGAGGTGGGTAAGATGATCGAGGGTTATTCCCCCCTGTAAGGCGCGAATCTCTCGCTGGATGCCTCCAGATAACGGCCGGGTGCAAGGAGAGACCGGGAAAGACGTCCAGCGCGTTCAGCGGTAAGCCACGCCCCCCATCTCTAACCTCCCTTTTAAAAGTGCCTGGAGTTGTGTAGCATTCATCATCCGGTTCCGCAGGGCATTGTTAACAACGAAGCGGTAATCAGTGTGGGATGTGGCCAAAGCATGTCCACTTCTATGCCTTTCTGTGACTGTTCCAGTCTCTCTGTTGCAACCTGTTGATGACACTCTATGACACTCTAAGCTCAGTGGCCACTTGTCTGAGAACATCATGCTTGAAGCCTCCCAATGGCGAGGTACTGTTGATCAATTGTTAGGTGTCATATTGGTCTCATGATGACAAAATGTGAACAGCATGATGAGGAGGACTGTTTAAATACCAATTCTAACTGAACCAGGAAATTTTTGGGATTCATGGATCAAACATCTGTTGTGAATTTTGCTGTTAAGCTCCTTGTTAGAGAACAGCAAGTTGTGCAAAAAGTACTAAAACATTGAACAGTTGGAATGTGCATTCAAAAGTTTATAGAAGGTCCCATTAAAGGCTATGTACTCCTTCGGGGGAAATCCTTTTTTATTATTGCATTGTACTTATTTTGCGCTAAAAATATTCAGTTGGTCTCTATTAAAAATATCAGGAAACACGAAACAGAAGAATCCCGCGGCGCAAAGAAACCAGCCGATGGTAGTTAGGTCGAAATACGGTTCTTTATTAGCATGTACAACGCGTTTCAGGGGTTCAAGACCCCCTTCATCAGGTACAGAAAGATGCACAGCATCTTTCCCTTCATAAGCGATCCAAATTGCTCAGACATTGGAAACGTTTGAGACCAGACATAGTTCTCCTGCAAGAGACCCACCTGACAGATGCTGACTTTTTTAGGCTACGCAAATTTTGGGTTGGACTAGTTTTTGGCTCCCCGGCCCAGGATCACAAGGCTGGGGTGATCACTTTGCTACACAGGAATTTCCCAGGAAAGGTATTAACTAAACAGATGGATGACGAGGGCAGATGGCTTAGGCTATTTATTGAGTTCAAAGAGGTTAAATACAGCATATACAATGTTTATGCACTGAATAGGGAAAACAAGAGTTTTTTGCTAAGTTAGAACACAGGGTGCTGGTTGATGCGATTCCTAACAAAGTCATAGGGGGAGATTTCAATAGAGTGGTATCGGTCTTAGAAGACCGACAGAGGCCTGATGGGAACATGAGTCTCCCACGATGTAGAGATGTGGTTTTATCTCCCTTTTTATCGTCCACAAACTTGCAGGATATATGGCGCTTGCTCCATCCTGATGACCGAGAATACACACATTTCTCCCATGTTCATCAGTCATGGTCCCGCATCGACTACTTATTTACTAGTGCATCGTTGGGAGGCCGGGTCTCCAATGCGGATATCCATGACCTGGTCATATCTGATCACTCACCTGTCTCTATTTGTTTGCAGAATGCCCACCCCAGAGGAACTGATTTCCTATGGCACTTCCCCTCCTTCCTAGCTAAGGATAAGTTTACTGACATTCTGCGAGGTTGGTGGTTGGAATTCCAAGATGACAATCCCCCCCATGCATCAGATGTCTCAACTGGGAGGCAGCAAAAGTACTGGTACTTAGAGGTAGAATCTTTGGCTATATTAGCAATTTGCGTAAGAAGATCTCTCAACAATATTTAGCAGTTAGCAAAACACTTAGGGAAACCTACACTGCATTCCTGCAATCACCATCCACTACTGCCAAGGAGAATTGGCTTAAGGCCAGGAGTGATTACGAATTCTGAATAGATAGGAGAGAGGCATTGAATAGATCCGCATTTCAAACGGACCTTTTCCGTTATGGCAACAAATCGGGACGCATGTTAGCCAATTTAGCCAGAGGTAGGTTTAACCCCACGGTTATCGCTTCCTTGAAAGATAGCCATGGAGTCATACAGGCACACCCGAAAACTATTAATAGATTTTTGGGGGACTATTATGCCCAACTGTACAAAGAGCCAGCAGCGGCCAGACGAGTTGACCCAGAGTTCCTAGCATCTGTTAAGATACCGAGTCTGACAACAGATCAACAAGGTAGCCTAAAGGAGAAATTCTACATACCATACCAAGTCCCTACACAATAACAAGGCACCGGACCCTGACAGGTTTACAGGGGAATTTTATAAGATGCTACACCACAAATCTCCCCCACTTTAGTTACTTATTTTAATCACCTCTTGCAGATGGGACTCTTCCCCAATCATACTAATGTAGCATACATAAAGCTAATACTGAAACCTAACAAAGACCCGCATGTCCTGAGTTCCTACCGTCTCATATCATTAATTAACCAGGATCTGAAGATCCTGACTAAGATTCTGGCAGACAGGCTGGGGACCCTGATGCCCTCCTTAGTGGGCCCTTCGCAGGTGGGGTTTATCAAGGGCAGATCAGCTGTAGCTAACATTCGAAAAGTTTTAGCCACTTTGGATTGGGTAGGACAACGTCCTCAGCCAGGAGAAGCTCCGATCTTACTTGCCTTGGACGCCGAAAAAGCCTTTGATACAGTTCGGTGGACCTGGTTGGAGGCAGTCTTAGATAAATATCATATCTCTGGCCACTTTCGCACTTTTCTACAGGGCCTCTAGTCCAACCCACAGGCGAGGGTACATACTGGAGGCTTTCTGTCTCCCACCTTTCCCCTTCACAGGGGAACGTGTCAAGGGTGCTCTTTGTCCCCTCTGTTGTTCGATCTGGCTCTAGAACCTTTAGCCCACATTTTGGAAGACGGATTTATACTCAGGTATCTCAGTGGGCAATAAAGAGGTCAAAGTTGCCTTATACGCTGATGACCTACTGATTTTTCTGTCTAACCCCCAACGATATCTAGCTCCACTGATGGATATGCTGCAACGATTTGGCTCGTTCTCGGGATATACCATTAATTCCACCAAAAGTGAAATCCTGGAACTACAATTAAAAAACCCTTCCCAGCTGTGGATAGACAACGGCTTTGCCGCTACTTCGGTCAAGCAACATATCACCTATTTATGCTTAAAACTTGGCAAACTCCCCAGTTCTCTCTACATATTGAATTACCCACCCCTTATAGAAAAGATAATAGTGGAACTCCAGAGATGGCACTCGCTCCCTTTAACCTTCCTGGGATGCTGTCATTTGATTAAAATGATGAGTTTTTCGAAACTACTATACTCTCTCCAAACTCTTCCACTCCTATTGAAGCATAATGATGTATATACTATCAATCAGGCTTTCACGAGGTTTTTATGGTCAGGCAGACGTCCCCGGATCTTTCTACAGAAACTGATGTTGTGGAATCCTGAAGGGGGGTTGAAGTTCCCTAACTTAAGGGGGTACAACCTGACTTGCCTGATGACACACATAGTTGACTGGATACATGGGACTGATCACTTTTCGAATACAGCCCTAGAACAAAATCTGGTGGCCTCTTGGGGCCTGGTGTCTTGCTTACACTCCAAATTGACTACCCTCCCTTCTGAAATAAAAAGCTCAATACTGATAAGAGACACGGTGGTTGCCTGGAAAGAGATATGGAAGGCCTTTGGTCTCCCTCATTCGGTATCCAAAAGAATGCCACTCTGGGATCACCCGGAATTCCCACAGGGCAATCACACTCCGATGGCTGAAGCTTGGAAATTAAAAGGTAAAGAGAGGGCAGAACATCTGATGCATGTGGGGGAGAAAAGATGGCTGACATCCAAGGAGCTAAAAGAGCGCTTTCAACTACCAGACTCTCATTTTCTGTGTATCCTACAGGGGTTGGCATGCTGTAAACACAGAGTCCGGGATCTCTCTAAGAAAGCACTCACAAACTCTTTTGATGATATAGTGGGGAATGTTCCGCAACTTGTTTCCCTCTCGCGATATATGGCTTTAATGCCCCAGCCTCTCCTAATTTTCCGGAACGCATCACTCATTGCCCAAAATGCAAAGAATCAGCCACAGATTTTTGGCATGGCATATGGACCTGCCCGGCGGTAATACAATTTTGGACTGATTTGGTATCATACACTAAAACACATTGGTCTGTTCACCTTCCTTTAGAACCTCAGCCACTGGTGTTCCATTATATTCACCTAACGCCCTCTCAATCTAGTCGCTCTCAGAATGTTCCTCTCTTCCTCCACTCGATATTATTGGTGGCAAAGAGAGTCCTATTGCACCATTGGTTGTCAGACTCTATGTCAACAATACCCACAGTGATCTCACAATTAAAGATATTGTTGAGATATGATCGAATTGAGGCAGAGAGACACAAGAAGGGCTAGGCTGCTAAGTTTTTTCGAAAGTGGAAAACCTTTTTTCTCTACCATTTTAGCCCATCTGAAGTTTCGGAAGTAGTTAAACCATTTCAGTACACTTCCTGGTATCCCACCTCCTCTTTAAAGGGCACTCTAGGAGCTCTTCAAGTGTAACTTCTCTCCACTCCTTTTTCCCTTCCCATTTTACCCCTTCTCTCCCCAACCCCCCCCCCTTTTTTTTTCTTTCTTTTTCTTCGTCGTAGATGTCGTCTTCATCTTTTATTTGCTTGATGTTTATGATTGATATGCTGGGCTTTATGTCGGGCCTGGCTTGTGTAGAATGCTAATGCACTTTATTTTAATGTGCACTTTTGATGCTGCCTTTGCCCCCCTCCCTTCTTCCTTTCTGTTCCTTGTTAAATGAAAAACTTCAATAAAAAGAATTTTAAAAAAATCAAAGACTTTTCAACTGACATCAGGCAGCAGGACTCCAAAATCAGAGAGTGCTTAGAATGGATGAACAGGTGCTCCCTTCTCATCACTGCATGGTCCAGAGGACTGACAGAGCAAGTTAGTACTACAGCCACCATTCTTGCTACTGTCACTCCTTTTCTCTTCCTCTCACCTATCCTGCACTCACTGCAAGTGGGTTGTGAAAGACAAGTACTCTCCCTAGCCCTAACAGCTGTTCCACGTGTTCATGGTTGCGTGCAGATTGCCACACACGACAATTCCTAGTAGCAGCCTGTGTTCTTCACCACGTGAGAGTACAAGGCATGGAAGTTTTGTTTTTTTAGAAATAATGGAAGAAAATTAAAAAAAATAAATAAAACATTTGTAACTGGACAAAGTAGAGCTTACAAATGGCAATGGTTTTATTAATGCAAATAGGCTGGAGAGAATGGATTTTGTTGGAAGACTAGACAATGTTAAACAATGTTGGTGAAGACAAGGAACTCAAAGACAATTTTCATAACTTTTTTGAACACAAGACAATTTCAAACAATGTTGGAGAGAACAAGTAAATACATTTTCATTCATCTTTTTAGAAAAAAAAAAGTAGAGCTTGTAGATGGCGATAATTTGGTATATGCAGAGACATTGGAGAGAACAGATTTTTGGGAAGGCAAAAAAATGTATTTTAATTTTGGTGACGACAAAAAGCTTGAAGACAATTTTTAGCTATATCCATGCATGACTTATTAGCTGCGGTCTCTATTTGCAGTCACAGATTTATATGTGGCAAATGTGCAATACTAAAGTGTACAATACTAGCAAAGTGAATGAATGTTTAGCAATTCACATTCAAATATTCAAAAACTGACCTGTTGTGCAGATTTTAAATCTGTGGCATGTCAATTTATACTGCAGATTTTTATTGTGGGTTTCACCCTTTTCAGTGCAAAGATTGAAATCAGCAACCATTCAGTGCATTTTTTTCTGGCCAAGACAATTTTAAATAAGTTTGGTTTAGAACTGGAACTTGATGACAATTGTCAACAAGGTGGTCTCAGTAAGGCAGGTCCTACGCTAAACCTACCTATGCCATTGGGCATCTATGTTCAGGAGAACAGACCCTGCACATATAGGGGGGAATTTATCATTAGGAGAATATTTGAAGTCAGTTTTGCTTCAGTCTGTGTTGGAGTACTTTGTGCCACATTTATCAAATGTCACAGGTTGTTTGATAAATGTGACCTAACACTTCTGTCTAGAGAAGCCACTCCACTTTTCCTACTCCACCCTCCTCCTGGAGTGAGATTGCGACTATTTTGCGACTTTTTAAAAAAGTCGCAATGATAAATCTGGAGTGAAACTCATTAACATAGCTAACCACACCCACTTTCCCACCCATATTACAAAACTGGAGTGAGTGGTGTACACATGCAAAAAGTCGCAAAATTTTGCGCAAAAAAGTCGCAAAAGCCCTATTTTGCGACTTTTTGATGCCAGAATTCTGGAGTGATGGTATGATAAATCAGGGCCATAGTGTGCTGCTCCTAGTCACCTCTATGTGCATCCAGCAACCGATGAGATGAGGAGCACACACACCTATATGTACCACCTTAATCAAGGCAGTCTGTTTGATAGGGAGGCTTAGAGTAGGACCTGTCTGACTGAGACTACCTTGGTGCTGGTTAGATGGGCACAGATGTGTTTTGAAAGCTTTTGATCAAAATATATTGGCTGAGAGTCTCAGATTTTATTATTTCAGAGTGAGGGCTTAGTCATATATAATGCTTGCATCTATTTTGAGTGCAATATTTGTTTTCTGTGATTTTTTTCATAAATGTAGCCGTGCATATCCACATATTTATATATCTTTGTTTTTTATCTTTTTTCTGTGATTTATGCAAAATATATGCTGCCAGCGATTCTGGAAAATATGTTTATCTGAACATTTATAAACGTATAAACTGTTTGCAACAGGTTTTTTGGAAAAAAACACAGGCACAATATGATGTTCCTTGGGTGTTAACAAAATATGCAGTACACTGTTTTTGATGCATTAATATATACTTATTTTAGTTCTTTGAACACTTTCATACTGTAGAAAAATGTCAACAGGTTTTTTTGGGAAAAAATACAGTTGCAATAGGATGCATTCAAGTATTTGTGACTGTTTAGACTATACCTGTGGCTATCCTACGTTTTTGGTGCATTTCCTGTATCCTGGGCTTCTGGTGCTTGCAGCAGAGTCCCTGAGCCCTGTGGATCAGCTACCAACTACGTCGGGAATATCCAAGAAGGTAGTGGTCCTTTGCTTCCCTGCAGCTAAGACCAGATTCCAGTACATGGGTTGAAGGGCGAATACCAGGGGAGTGCCAGAATAACTCTCTTAAAGGGGTTGTCTCACTTCAGTAAGTGGCATTTATCATGCAGAGAAAGTTAATACCGGGCACTTAATAATTGATTGTTATTATCCATATTGCCGCCTTTGCTGGCTGGATTCATTTTTCCATCATATTATACACTGCTCATTTCCATCGTTACGACTACCCTGCAATCCAGCAGTGGTGGTTGTGCTTGCACAATATAGGAAAAATCACTAGCCTTTGTGTGCTCCCACGGTCCCGGCCACCAGAGTGGCTGATGCCATTTCCTATAGTGTGCAAGCACGACCACCACTGATGGATTGCAGGATGGTCTGTAACCATGGAAACGAGCAGTGTATAATGTAATGGAAAAATGAATCAAGCCAGCAAAGGAAGCAATATGGATAATAACAATACATTAGTAAAGGCCTTGTATTAACTTTCTCTACATGATAAATGCCACTTACTTAAGTGAGACAACCCCTTTGGGTTTTTGGGGAAAAGAAACAGGAACAATAGGAGGTCTCCTGGGTATGACCAAAACAACATCATTGTTGTTGATGCACTGAAATACATAAGTACTTTGTTCAGAAATTGCAGCAGTTGTTGGACAAAAAAGTTTGGCTGCTACACATAAAAATCATGAAGCTATGAACAGCTCCAACCCTTGCTATAGACACACAGTACGCTAACTACTTCTATCCTGTCCCAAATGAAAACCCTGACCAAAACCAGCCAATCCTGATTGGCTGTCAGGCTGACTGCAAAGCATTGTGGGCAAGTCCACCGGCCAGGGCCCTGCCTGGGATTATGTGATCCTCCATCTTCATCTTCCCTACCTTAAGTAGTGTAGTGAATTTAAAAGTTCTAATTGACAAAACTTCAGATTAACTAAGAAGAAGATTTTTTGTGAAATTCATGACAAATTCAATTAGTTTAGAATGTATTTTTCATCTCTATTAGGGACCCTTTATGCCCCCTCAGGTGCCAGGGCCCTTGTGTATCTGCAACTTTTGCACGCCCTATAGGCACTCCCGATGTTAGGATTGATTATAGACTGATTATTTTAAAAAATCTATAATCTTTAGGCAGGGGTGCACCTAGTCTTTCTGCTGCCTGGGCGAAAATTGAAAACTTCTTACATCCAGTGATGTCTCCTTTCAAACCAGACTCTATTTTTCAGCCATTTCTCATCTCTGCAGGTTGACAAAAAAATCTTAGTTTACTACTTTTCTATCATCCTCTCACCTTCTGGACAAATCATCCTACCACCCCCAATACAGTGCCGCTGTGCTCCCCAATATTATACTACAGAAACCGATAAACCCCTTGATAATACTAGTACCATGCCCCCCAACAATGTACCAATAAGAAGTGCCCTCATAGTGGCCCAATAATGTAATAGTAAGTGCCCCCATAGTGCCCCCAATAATGTGCCTGTAAGAAGTGCCCTCCATAGATGCCCCCAATTATCTGCCAGTAAGAAGTGCCCCTCATAGATGCCCACCCAATCGTGTGCCAGTAAGTGCCCCCATAGAAGCTCACCCAATTGTGTGCCAGTAAGTGCCCCCAATCATGTGCCAGTAAGTGCCCCCCAATCATGTACCAGTAAGTGCCCCCCCCCATAGATGCCCCCCAAATATGTGCCAGTAAGTGCCCCCCATAGATGCCCCCCAAACATGGTCCAGTAAGTGCCCCCCATAGATGCCCCCCCAATAATGTACCAGTAAGACGTGCCCCCATAGATTCCCACCCAATCATGTGCCAGTAAGTTCCCCCCCATAGATGTCCCCCAAATATGTGTCAGTAAGTGCCTCCCATATATGAGCCAGTAAGTGCCCCCTATAGATGCCCCCCAATCATGGTCCAGTAACTGCCCCCCATAGATGCCCCCACAGCACTCCTGTTCTGTATTTTACCATATAAAAAAATAAACACTTATACTTACCTCCATCAGGCAGGCAGCGATGCGATGCAGGCCTCTTCTGGCCAGTGTCCCTTGACGCACGGCTCAGGCGACGCGATGACGTCATTGCGCCGCCTGAGCCAGCCTTTGATAGGCTGCAGGCACTAGGCCTGCAGACTATCAGAGGAATATGGAAGGGAGATGCCTCTCCTTCCCCTGCTCCACCGCAGCACAGGCATCTGTATTGCTGTCCTGAGGACGGCGATACAGATGACTATGGAGATGAGTGCTTCTACAATGCCCTGCCGCCGCTGCTGCCCCCACTGGTCACCATTGCCTCACCTCGCCTCATTGGCAGAGCAGCCCTGTCTTTAGTTATAGTGCAAGCTTCACCTGTTGGATTTATGTGCTCAGCCAACACTATATCCATTTGCATGTAGAGGTGAATTGTCATGAACATTTTATGGAGAGATGGGTCAGAAATACAGCATCAGCTCAATTTATTTTGCCAGCTTGAAGATTATATGTATTTTTTTTTAACCAACTCATTTATTTTCCTTCCCCAGGCCAGTAAATAACAGAAAAGAAAACTAAAAAAACAGAACCCAGCCCGTACATATTGTCGCTGACTTATTGCAGGGTTAACTTAAAGCCCAGCTGCTTTAAATTCCCAGGGGGCTCAATTCAATTTCCCCCACACACCACCACAGGATTGCCTATAAAAAGAAATCAAATGTGAGAAATGTAGCAGCTAAGTGCATTGTAAGACGAGTATAATAACATCCCAAGCTACATTGTTTTGTTGAACTGTAAGCCTTCATTTTCCTGGTAGGAGTGTGAACATTCAGAATGCTATTATATGATATACACAAGGAGCTCCTTGGTTGTGGTCTTGCACCATGTGATGAACTTGTATTAAAGTCATATTAAGGTCATATTTGGATCTAGTATTTCATGATAATAACATTATATTTATTTAATGTAGGATATAAACTACTCATTGGTTTTAAATATTTCTGTCTTTTAGTTGATGTATACAGTAAATAATTCAAATATAGTGCTGCAGCGACGAGATGCTTGTCTACCCATGTGACTGCTGCAGCCAATCACTGGTCTCAGTGATGTACAGCACAAGACTGCTGAGGCCAGTGATTAGCTGCAGTGGGTAGACTGGGACTTTGTCTCTGCAGAGAACTAAACAAAGATGGTTGAGGACCTCTGGAACAGCATTGGAATGGCTGGGAATTTCACAAGTTGCCATTTCTTCCTTCCGGATAAATTTTCTACATTCTCGGAAAAACCCCTTTAAGATACTCTTTAGAATCCCTAGGAGGGCTATAACTGTACCACACCTATGGCAAACTACACAATACACAAAGCGTACATCATTCTACAATAATAAATGCTGCACTCTGCAGCATGGAAATATGATGCTAGGAAATATGATTGCTGGACTGCTTCTTCAGCCTAAGGAGTCATTATCCTGGCTTACTAGATGTAAGTAAGTGTTAAGTCCCAGAGTGAACTTTGTTACAAAGGTTGTCCAAGATAATTTAAAATCTTGGACGAGCCCACCAATGGCCCAAAATAAAACAAATGATATTATACTCCCTTCTCCAGTGCTGTTCTCTGTAGCGTTGGTCCAGTCTTCCTGGAGGGATAAAACTTAGGGTCAGGGGCAGACTGATCATAAATTCTACAGAGAAATACTCCAGTGGGCCGATGACCGGAGGATTGCCTTCCTCAATGCTGCTGGCTGCATACTTATGTACCTGGCCAGAGGCCGCGCATGCCCTCCTGAATTCATTTGTATGGCTGTCCTCAGATTGGGGATAGTATTGAGTACTGTGGCAGATCATGGGAGCCCATTGCTCTCTGCCCTGTTGTTCACCCTCATAGGCCACAGACTACTATATGAGGTGCAGGGACACAGGAACCCCAGGATGCAAGCTGGAAGAGGCCTGTGGACTGCAGTGGAGACATTGGCTTGGAACGCCACTGCGGTATTTTATTTTCTTCCTTTTTCCTGGGCCACTTGGGGAGAGTACTACCGGGGAAACTATAGAGGTCATTACTAAGGGAAGTCTGAGTAGCATGCTGAAGGTAGGGCTGGCTTGGAGCTGTGGCCCGCATTTCACCTAAGTCCCTGCGCCATATCTTAATTAGATGCTGGCTCTGTCTACTTGTGTAGCCCCACCTTCTATCAGTTTGGAATGACCTACAACATGTGGTCACTTTTAGCTTTTTGACAAGGCCACTTTACGTACCCAGTCCACCCCTGCTTAGAGTTCTCTTACATGGGCCAATGCCTGACTAATAATAACCAACACCAGTTGACTATATACAAGTTAAAGGGGTTGTCTGAGTTATTTTTTTGTCATTTGTATGTTTCTAACTAATCAAATATAACAGTTTTTCCAGCACTTTGTGCTTCTAAACTTACTGGTTTCTCAGATTTCACTCAGGGTCACATGACCTGTGATGTCAGCTTCTCTGCCTGCTCTTCTAATATTCGTGCACAAGCAGATAAGAGCCTGTACACGAGACGTCACTGTGCTGGCCACACACCCCTGCTCTGACGGCTCCTGCTCTATGCTCTCTCTCTAGATTCAGATTCAGCCAGAACACACACAGGGGTCAAGGCTTTACAACACTAGCTACAGGCAATGAAGAGACATAGGATCTGCCCTCCTCATCCTGTAGAGACAGAGCTGACACAGGAGGAGATCTTTAGAGTATTGCACAAGAAAGGTAGGGGGAAGTTCCTGTGTTCATCAGTAATGTCATTGTACGGCTGGGACTTGTAGTTCTACACATACAACATGCTGCTGAGTATCCTAGCAGGCAGACATTTCACTTAGGGCAGACTTATTCACTCCCTTTGCAGAGCAGGGTGGGAGGGGCAGAGATTGTTGTTATTGCATGTAAACAAAGGCCAGAAGAGAACCAGGGAAATGAGGAAATATAGATTTTTTTTTTGCCTAAAACTTGCTTAACTTAGTTATATATTGCTGCCCATCAGATTTACAGTACTATATATATTTTTTTCATAACTCGGACAACCCCTTTAATCGACTCTTTCACAAGGCCTGATTGAAAGCGAAAGTTGTACTAATGATCATTATTACGATCGTTCTCCCCCAATTAACTTTACATTTTGTTGGCAACACATCGCCTTTACACAAGATGATCTGCTCCCAACAAACAAGAAGTGTATGAGCGATGTGATCATCTGACAAACTAAAGGAGGGAGCAGCAACCTTCAGTACTCTAACTGCTGTGACACTACAACAGCATGCACACTTACTGGGCTGTTCTTGTAACTCCTATACAAGTGAAAGGAGGATTCTGGGAGTTGTAGTTTCAGAACAGCTGTAGTGCTGGAGGTTGCTGATTCCTGAACTTGAGTTTTGCTCTTTTTCAGATGATCGACAACATCTTCACTTGAGCCAATTATTGGGAACAAGTGTTTGTATGAATGTTCTTTTTTGAAAATTGGCTGATCCTCGGCCCTTATGTGTGAAAAGGCCCTTAGATAATACCAGTAACATACTATACACCTGTGTGAACCGATTGGGCCTTCATTCATAGATTGCAAGTTCTTGCGAGCAGGGCCCTCATTCCTCTTGTTGTAATAATTGACTTGTCTGTTGCTATGCTATTTATCACTGTTTGTACATGAACCTCTGGACTGTAAAGCGCTGCGGAATATGTTGGCGCTATATAAATAAAGATTATTATTATTATTCATTCTCTACGTGAATGTGGCATTCACTGTTCACCCCATGAAATGGAGCCAAAACCCGTCAGACATTTCTGACATTCCCTGTTGGATGGGACAGGGACTGGAAAATAAAGATTCTTTCCCTTTAACTTTGTTCAGTATCTTAATGTGAAACCAAGGTGGAACAAATTACATTAAAAACTATATCAGTTTGCTTTTCCCTTTAAATTGCTCCTGCTTGATGTGCAATCTGTATTGTACACAAAGAAGTTCTGTTTTGTCTGCACTGCTCAACTCCCTGAATTCCTGGCAATTTAATGAAATCTCCTAGCAATAGGTACTTTATATACTTTTTTTTCTCAGATCTTTTCACACATTTCACAAAGCACCAACGCAATAACCTATTTGAAAAGATTAGCAGCATGCCATGCAGAGCCTTATGATTAAAGCCTCTGAGATGTACTAGTAAGCTATGAACCTTGGTGTTAATTATTCTACTACTCGATCACAAAATCTATCTATCTATCTATCTATCTATCTATCTATCTATCTATCTATCTATCTCTACATCCAGCTATTATCTATCTCTCTGTCCATCTATTTCTCTATTATCTATCTATCTGCAATGTGCTGCTCCCCAGGGCCTATCAGTTCCGAGTGTTTAGGAACATTGAATGGTGATGTAGCCTTAATAGTTTCTCACGGTGCTCCTAGCTGGATACTGTTGCTCCCCGGGTTTAGGCTCCACAGCAACAAAGGAGTTATAGTTGGTGGAGTACATAGTGTCCAGATTTGGTGAAGTTTAACGGTTTTTACTTAAATAAACCTGCAATAAACTTGTACCATGCAAGCAATACTTGATCTTTCTCTTGGCTCCAGCAAGCTAAGGGTAAACTGGCAGGTAAACTTGAATAATTTGCTGTGCTAATCTCTGGCTTCAATCTGGTTCCTATCAGCTTCAGTTACTGTTTCTTATGAGAGTGAGGTATCCTGTGACCAAAGAATAGGGGTCTTTGGCTCCGTTTTGCCTCTCAGAGCTACTAAGTTCTTTTATATATAAAGAATGGTCTGCTCTCTGAGCTACTTTCCCAAAGCTTCTGCAGCAGTGAGGGGAAAAGCTCCTTCACTACACCATGCTGCTTCACTCTCTTGCTCCAACTCTCATCTCCACTTCTCCACTCTCGACTATATCTTCCTCCAACCCATCCCTTAGTAGGAAACAGGACTAGGGAATATGGAATGGTAAGTTCCATTCTATCTAAAGTACTCTCTGCCAGATACACTGCCAGCTACTGGACAACCAGGCACATTATATAACAGCAATAACAGTTACATAACACTTTTATTAAGACACAGTATCAGAGGACCTAGAATTAAATACACAGATGACATTCTTTGCTAGCCATTAGAGACAGTAGCTAGGTTTAAAAATGGTAGTGCGCTATCTATCTATGTATCTTATGTAAATAAACACAAGCATGCCATATTTGCAATCTATAGTAAATTGACATCCATCATGAAGTTACATGTCATACAATTTGTAATCTCTACATTACGTATCTATTTTCATATGGAGGCACTATAGGGTGTTAGGTTATGTATTACCTGGACCTTTAAAATATGTCTGATTGTTTTATATATTTATTTTTTTGCTATATTAATTTTTTATGTTGCCTTTACTTTTATGTTTTCAATAGGTTTCCCTTTCAATGACAGTTAAAACAAATACTCCTCTATCTATATCTGTTTGTCTGTCTTTGCACATCAAATGCAATATCCAGCAAAATGATTCTAGCCTGCATGAAAATTTAGAAATGCAGACTCTTGCATGTTCAGGGTTTGAAAGGAAGGCTGGTCATATTTACATACCAAAATTATTTATTCTACAACTATTCTTGAGGGGAACAGGAACTAAGGTAAACTTGGTCACTATTAGAGATAAGCAAAGTTTTCAAAAATTTGATTTGGGTGCTTTGTTGAATTTTTCTGCAAAATTTGCTTAGTTCTGAATTAATTTGTCACAAAGCACGCTAAATCAGCTATATCTCGGCCTGCAAGGAGAGTGTATCTCTGTGTACATCACTGTGCATTGTAGCAATATACATAGCTAGTTCTTTCTGGTAGTGAAACAGTTACTTTGTGTCAGCACGAGACAGGTGTCTCTCTTAGACCTCATGCACACAACTGTATGTATTTTGTGGTCTGCAAAAACGGATCCGCAAAAAAAATGGAACGGACGCGGAAAGAAAATACGTTTGTGTGCATGGCTCAGTTCACACGTCACTTATTTGGTCATTTACAGGTCAAAAACACAGAACAGGTACAGATCCTTTCATGATACCTTATCTGAGAGTAGAATTGGCTCCTGATTTTGGCTCACCATACAGTAACTGCTGGAATGAACTGACCAAATAACTTAAGTGTGAGCCTTACAGGTCAATGTTAGCGTCAGGTATATTGTACTTAAGTGTGCAGTACCCCAAGATTCTACTACAGAGTGAAAGAGCTGGTTCATTTTACACCGTCTGCTGCTTCCACATAGATTAATAGATAGCCTATTTTGTTAGCCACTGATACAAGTACTGGCCCTATGACAGAATCGGGAGGGTGTCAGCAGTAAGTATTTTTCCCTTCTTCTGAACCATCAGAACAACCCCCCCAAAAATTGGATCCTGTCTTTTCAGCATCCGCCTTTACATGGTCAGTAGTTAGTCAGTAATTACTTAGTATTGGTAAGGCCAAAAAAACAGGAGTGGGTCCAAAACAGAGATGACATCTGATGTGAATATTTGCATGTCTTCTGTGTTTTTGACCCACTCCTGCTTTTGGCTTCCAAATCACGCACCATGCTAACTTTGCATGAGTACAGTGACAGTAAGCCTGTCACTGTACCAGACACTGACAGGCTCAAGGACTGGTCCACCTTCTGCTGTATGTATGTATACAGGGCTGTTACAGTGTTTTTAGAGAAGTAGTGACTACTTGGGGCTCTCCACCTTGGCTCGACACAAGCCATCACTTCTCTAAAATGTGCAGAGTTAACCACATGGAAAGGCAGGACTGTAGTACCAGCAACTTGTCCAGGAGTATGTTCAGCTTCTGCGTTGCTGGATGAGTGCACACATACTGTTGTCTTTTTGCAATTGCCTCGGTGATCGATTGCTGGCGAAACGTGTGTCAAGGAGTAGTAGTAGGAGTATCAGGACCAGTAGACAACAGGAAGGAAACATAGCTCCCTTCTGCTGAGGTGGTGGAGTCCTGACTGCTGCAGAAGGGGTGAGGGCCACTGGGAGATGCGTCAGGCTGTACCACTACATTAGCGCAACAGAGCAAATTGAACAGTATCTTCCTTATTTAATAGATGAACAATTCTATTAGGCCTTGATTCTCAAATTGGGGTGAATAACCTGTCTTGTTCTACTGTTAGAGGGGTGTCCACCTTGTTTATTACATAATCAATTCTATTAGTCCTTGATTCTGAAATCAGGGTGAATAACCTGTATACGTTGTAAGGGATCGTATACTTTCAGGGGGTCGACATCACACAATATCTTCAAAACATGGGGATTTTCAGGTCCAACTCAGTTTTATTGGCACCAGCACACGAAAACAAATCATAAAAACACCTGCCCGGCTGGGCTCTGACTAAACATAGTTCAGCTAACTCACCTAAATACATACGCTGTTCACACACAACTTTTAAGTGCAGCTTCCTCAGCCGATCAGTCCAGCAGCCTCCTGGCTTTGACTCCAGCCGTACCTTTTGGGGGGAGATGGTCCAATAGTCCTTCCGACTATGACCGTGTGACCCTCTTTTCCTAGGGTCACTGGGCCCCCCCAAACTCCCAGGCTACACTGAGCCTTGTGGCCCCTCAGCCCTCGTGGCTGAGACCACACAGAGCCACCGCAGGCTCTAACCTCTCAGGCCTCCTCAGCCTTTCTCCTCTCTCCAGACTGACACTGAGGGCTGGTTTATCACAGCAGTAATTACACCCAGGTGGCTTCACCTGTGGTGGAATAGGGATGTGTACTGGAATAGCCACCCCCTCCAGACCTCTATGAAGTGTGAGGCCTGTCACTGCCTCACAACGTCTACTGTTATTGGGGTGTCCACCTTGTTTACTAGATAAGCAATACTATTACGCCTTTATTCTCCAACTGGGGTGAATAAGCTTTTTAATGTTACTGTTTTTGGGGTGTTCTCCTTGTTTACTAGATAAACAAACCTATTAGGCCTTGATTCTGAAATTGGAGTTAATACACTGTCTAATTCTACTGTTATTGGGTCGTGCACCTGCCTGTCACAGTAATTATTTCACACCACAAAGGACTAGCTATGCGTGTTGCTGCAATGCACAGTTATGTACACCAAGATACACCCACCCTGCAGGCTGGAACATGGCTGATTTAACACGCTTCGTGATTAATTAATTCTGAACAAAGCAAATTGTTTGAAAAAATTTGGCTTAGTGTCCAAATCGAATTTTTTGAAAACTTCCATCTCTAATAATCACCTACTAATTCTTGATCTACTTTTATTGCCATTTATTTTTATATTAAAGAGGTCTAAATAAAAAAAATACAATTCCATATACAGATAAAAGCTGCCCTTTGGGGATGTCTCATGCACTCAACTTTACATTTTGTTTTGTACATACATTAAAAAGGTCTGAAGAATGAAACATTTTTTATTGAAGCTAGTGCTTCAAAGAAATGACATTTTATGCTAGCAATGCTACTGCTTTCAACTTCAGACACAAACTTCAGCACTTCTACTTGATTCTGTACTTTCATGGCTAAATAACAATGTAGTACTAATGGGAATTATTCAATGATTTCTTTCTTTTTCTTTGATTGTAACCTCCAACCCCTATCTTGCATGTACCAGCTGTCTGAAGTATCCCAAGATGAAGAAGAACCAGATGGTGCATGAAAGTCCAGGTAGCTCCTTCTCTAGAATATAATTCCTCTGTTCAGATCCTTCACATGTCAAAGGAAGTAAAATCCCATCTGTAAACGGCAGAAAACAAACAAGTACTACACAAGAAAAGATGGTCAATAAAATAATACTTTTTGGAAACTTCATAGAAATGTCTTAAAACGCAATTGAATTTCAGCATGGTCTTCTGTTGGGAAGGACTTTTAAATTGCATTATCTGAATTGTACAATATTTCTCTGTATAAAATAACAATCCAAAAGTCAGGGTGGTAAATGTGATAACAGAATAACATGTCCATCATAGATAAAGTAAATATAGGTTTATCTATATAAAAACACCAAAAACTACAAAGAATTTGGTAATTTAATTTTTATATCTACTATTTTACCACTGAGATTTTGATATCAACCAAATAGCTTCATATGTTTTATTTCCTGTATGTGAGGCAATTTCTTAAAGAGGTTATGTCATCTCCGACAATGGCCTCATTGTCTGATAGGTGCAGGTCCCTCTGGTACCAGTGGCATACCGCCCATATAGGCAGACCACGCCACTGCTATGGGGCCCGCCTCCTCCCTCATGCCAGTGGGAAAAGAAGAAGACCAAGGCCCAGCCCCCTCCAGAGTGGCGTCAGGACAAGTAACTGTAAGTTTTTATGTGTTTCATGTATGTATGTACAGTACAGACCAAAAGTTTAGACACACCTTCTCGTTCAAAGAGTTTTCTGTATTTTCATGACTTTGAAAATTGTAGATTCACACTGAAAGCATCAAAACTATGAATTAACACATGTGGAATTATATACTTAACAAAAAAGTGTGTAACAACTGAAAATATGTCTTATATTTTAGGTTCTTCAAAGTAGCTACCTTTTGCTTTGATTACTGCTTTGCAGACTCTTGGCATTCTCTTGATGAGCTTCAAGAGGTAGTCACCTGAAATAGTTTTCACTTCACAGGTGTGCCCTGTCAGGTTTAATAAGTGGGATTTCTTGCCTTATAAATGGGGTTGGAACCATGAGTTGTGTTGGGCAGAAGTCAGATGGATACACAGCTGATAGTCCTACTGAATAGACTGTTAGAATTTGTATTATGGCAAGAAAAAAGCAGCTGAGTAAAGAAAAATGAGTGGCCATCATTACTTTAAGAAATGAAGGTCAGTCAGTCCGAAAAATTGGGAAAACTTTGAAAGTGTCCCCAAGTGCAATCGTAATAACCCTCAAGCGCTACAAAGAAACTCGCTCACATGAGGACTGCCCCAGGAAAGGAAGACCAAGAGTCACCTCTGCTGCGGAGGATAAGTTCATCCGAGTCACCAGCCTCAGAAATCACAGGTTAACAGCAGCTCAGATTAGAGACCAGGTCAATGCCACACAGAGTTCTAGCAGCAGACACATCTCTACAATAACTGTTAAGAGGAGACTGTGTGCAGCAGGCCTTCATGGTAAAATAGCTGCTAGGAAACCACTCCAAGGAACACAAGGAATGGACATTAGACCAGTGGAAATCTGTGCTTTGGTCTGATGAGTCCAAATTTGAGATCTTTGGTTCCAACCACCGGGTCTTTGTGCGACGCAGAAAAGGTGAACGGATGGACTCTACATGCCTGGTTCCCTCTGTGAAGCATGGAGGAGGAGGTGTGATGGTGTGGGGGTGCTTTGCTGGTGACACTGTTGGGGATTTATTCAAAATTGAAGGCATACTGAACCAGCATGGCTACCACAGCATCTTGCAGCGGCATGCTGTTCCATCCGGTTTGTGTTTAGTTGGACCATCATTTATTTATCAACAGGACATTGACCCCAAACACACCTCCAGGCTGTGTAAGAGCTATTTGACCAAGAAGGAGGGTGATGGGGTGCTACGCCAGATGACCTGGCCTCCACAGTCACCAGACCTGAACCCAATCGAGATGGTTTGGGGTGAGCTGGACCGCAGAGTGAAGGCAAAAGGGCCAACAAGTGCTAAGCATCTCTGGGAACTCCTTCAAGACTGTTGGAATACCATTTCAGATGACTACCTTTTGAAGCTCATCAAGAGAATGCCAAGAGTGTGCAAAGCAGTAATCAAAGCAAAAGGTGGCTACTTTGAAGAACCTACAATATAAGACACATTTTCAGTTGTTTCACACTTTTTTGTTAAGTATATAATTCTGCATGTGTTAATTCATAGTTTTGATGCCTTCAGTGTGAATCTACAATTTTTATAGTTTCATAGAAAATACAGAAAACTCTTTGAATGAGAAGGTGTGTCCAAACTTTTGGTCTGTACTGTATGTGTATGTATGTATGAAGGTATGTATGTGTGTGTATGTATGTATGTGTGTGTATGTATGTGTGTGGATATATGCATACACTGTACATACTGTATATTGTACAGTGTGGCGCAGGGGTTATATTGTCCGGCATGGTTTAACCTCCATGCATTTGTTGTACAGTATATATTATAATACCAGTACCATGCTATACAATGTACAGTATAATCCATACATCATACTGTATAATATACAGTATAATCCGTACACCATACTGTATAATACACAGTATTATCCGTACACCATGCTGTATAGTATACAGTATAATCTGTACACCATGCTGTATAATACACAGTATAATCCGTACACCATGCTGTATAGTATACAGTATAATCCGTACACCATGCTGTATAGTATACAGTATAATCCGTACAGCATGCTGTATAATATACAGTATAATCCGTACACCATGCTGTATAGTATACAGTATAATCCCTACACAATGCTGTATAATATACAGTATACTCCGTACACCATGCTGTATAATATACAGTATAATCCGTACACCATGCTGAACAATATACGGTATAATCCCTACACCATGCTGTATAGTATACAGTATAATCCGTACACCATGCTGTATAGTATACAGTATAATCCGTACACCATGCTGTATAGTATACAGCATAATCCGTACTCCATGCTGTATAATATACAGTATAATCCGTACACCATGCTGTATAGTATACAGTATAATCCCTACACCATGCTGTATAGTATACAGTATAATCCGTACACCATGCTGTATAATATACAGTATAATCCATCCTTGTGGCTGCCCCCATTCAGTATAACGTCTCCTTAATTTAAAAAAATAAATAAATCAGTAACTCATGTATACATTTCTTTATTGGTAAATGGGGGTGTGGCATGGGAGGAGCCAGGGTAGCATGTGGGATGGGCCGGGGTAGTGGGCGGGGTTAGGGGCCCCATTCAGATTCTTGCTATGGGGCCCAATGATTTCTATGTTCGCCCCTGTCTGGGACCCACACCTACAATGATAATGGAGTGGGGAAATGAACGGAGGGTGCACTGCACATGTGCACTGGCTCGGCTATTTCCATCTGCCCCATAGAAATGAATGGGAGCAGGGGCCGCACATGCGTGGTGCAGTCCCATTCACTTGTATGGGAGCAGTGGGGAGCAGCGCTTGGTGGTGGATGGACCCCGGGAAATTCGAGGTCCTCCAGCAACAGCTCTCCCATTCTCATTGTAGGTGCTGGTCCCACCTCTCAGACTATGGGGGCATATCTTAGCAATATACCCCGATTATATGTGATGGGAATACCCCTTTAAGCATAACAAATAACCATTTAAAAGCCTCCATATACAGTATGACCAGGGTAAGTGTTTTGTCCTACAAGTGTTCCTTACAAATAAAAATATTCATACGCAAATCTAACTCATTTTTTGCTGTTGCTTAGGGCTTATACATACAACCACAATACTGGGAACTTGTAGTGGCCTTGGAAAAAAAAAACTAAAATGGCCTGTGGCCACATGGCATCTGTGGCTGCCAGCCAAGTGCATACGTACCTGATGCTCCTAGCATTAATGCTGAGAGAATCAGTCTGTTATGTACCCGGCCAAAGGCTTCCCTCTGGGCATCGGCCCAACAGGAAATTTCCCTGTACAGTCTATGGCCAGTCCACCCCTGCCACGATATGACTCTTTTGGACAGTAGCCTTAAAGGGGTTCTCCAGGAATGACTTTAAATGGCCACCAGCCATCTGTCCTAGTATGCGAGCAGGACTAGTTGCAACCACTAGCAGAGCCCCCATAGGGGGGTGAGGGTTGAGCCTCACTAGACACTACACTGCTCTACAATAGATAGCAATGACGTGATCCTGCCTATGATATGAATCAGTTTTGTTTAGCTTTCTATTCAGTTCTTGATTATGCCTTTTTGATTATGTTTTTTGATTTGTTGCATTACCGTTTCTTTGATCACTTGATTAATCATATGTTGTCTCTTTTTTACGTCGTCTGTCATAAGATATATTACATAATTATTATGATTTAATTTTTTTAGGTTCACGTATTTGGACTTGTTTCACAATGGCACCATCTCCACAGGTGGAGATAACTGTATAATGCCGTTTTCATACTGAATATTCTTTGGACATTATTATTGTGCCTTGATGACATAGCCTTGTGCAGACTACAGGAGGTTTATTGTGTGAATTACTCTTGATTTATGTAGTCATTTTTCACACACAGTTATATGCATGCCATTTATTGTCTGTTTTTCTTACAGTGCAGGTCAATATGCTGTTCTTTTTCATATTTGATCTTTACATAGTAACATAGTAACATAGTTTATAAGGCCGAAAAAAGACATCTGTCCATCCAGTTTGGTCTGTTTTCCTACAAGTTGATCCAGAGGAAGGCAAAAAAAACCCTGTAAGGTAGAAGCCAATTTTCCCCACTTTAGGGAAAAAATTCCTTCCGGACTCCAATCAGGCAATCAGAATTACTCCCTGAATCAACGACCCCTCTCTAGTAACTATAACCTGTAATATTATTACATTCCAGAAATACATCCAGGCCCTTCTTGAACTCTTTTAGTGAACTTACCATCACCATCTCCTCAGGCAGAGAGTTCCATAGTCTCACTGCTCTTACTGTAAAAAATCCTCTTCTATGTTTGTGTACAAACCTTCTTTCCTCCAGACACAGAGGATGTCCCCTCGTCACAGTCACAGTCCTGGTGATAAATAGATGATGGGAGAGATCTCTGTACTGACCCCTGATATATTTATGCATAGTTATTAAATCTCCTCTCAGTCGTCTTTTTTCTAAAGTGAATAACATAATTTTTCTGGGTACTGTAGTCCACCCATTCCAGTTATTACTTTAGTTGCCCTCCTCTGAACCCTCTCCAGCTCTGCTATGTCTGCCTTGTTCACAGGAGCCAAGAACTTTGCCTAACATTTTTGCATAATGATGGCGCTATATAACATCTCTAGTAACACTGTCAACACATTTATCTATCATGTACGATTTATGGATGTGTACCCATGCAACATGACAAGCACACTCTTTAACTCTTGCTCATTGTGATTTATTTTTAACTTGCATATCTAGCATAGTTAGAGCGTCCCAAGCAACCTCTTCTTCACATTCTTGTCTCTTAGGGCTCATGCACACGAATGTGCCACGTTTCGTTGTCCTCAAATTGCGGATCCGCAAAACACGGATGCCGCCCATGTGCCTTCCACAATTTACGAAACGGAACTGGCGGCCCATTATAAAAATGCCTATTCTTGTCCACAAAATAGACAAGAATAGGACATGATCTATAGTTTTGCGCGGCCATGGAACGGAGCATTCTGTGTGCTGTCCGCTTCTTTTGCGGTCCCATTGAAGTGAATGGGTCCACATCCGAGCCGCATTCGAACCACGTTTGTGTGAATGCGCCCTTATTGACAGCATTACTAAGCGACTAGACTTCCTGCCCCTTCAGTCCCTCGTTTGCAGCAGCTACTCTTTGTGCGCATGCGCCACGACCCGTACTTTTCTTGGGCTTACTCCACTAACACTCACAATGCTGACTGCATTCTACAAGTACAGAATCCATTTTACTTGCCATCAGTAGTGTCAGATAGGTATGTGAGCTATCCTACATAGTTATGTGTGTGCTACATGTTACTTCTTCTTGATTGTTCTATGTTTTGACCCCTTTACTGTCATCAGATATACCTACTGATTATATACAGTTATATTATATATTGTTATTTACAATTTGCGATCTTTTCACTGTTCATCCATCTGTTTTTTGATTGATAATCTCACTTTTTTCTTTGATGGCACATATATTATTTGTACATTTTATGTATAGTGTATATAATATGTATGTTTGGCCCCACCAATGAGGTCATGGGGTGGAAGGGGTGGACCAGCACACTTTGATGATGTCACTATTAGGGTATATACACCCTTACACACAGTGGCGTACATAGAGAAGTAAGGGCCCCATAGCAAGGATCAAACCAGGCTCCCCACACAGGACAGAAGGGTTTCTGCCTAAACCCTTTCAATAATCCTTGGGCCATTTTTCCACTGCCTATTTGCTGTTAAAGTTGTTTCTTTAGAGGGTAGAGTCCTGACCAAGTTTTCACCATCAGTAGAAGAGTGGATGATCCCACCTGGGCAGTTGCATGGTCTGCCGCTATGGTAGTTACGCCCCTGCTTACACACTTAGTGAATGCATACAGTGGGGAAAAAAAGTATTTAGTCAGCCACCAATTGTGCAAGTTCTCCCACTTAAAAAGATGAGACAGCCTTGTAATTGACATTATAGGTAGACCTCAACTATGATAGACAAAATGAGAAAACAAATCCAGAAAATCTCATTGTCTGATTTTTAAAGAATTTATTTGCAAATTATGGTGGAAAATAAGTATTTGGTCAATAACAAGTTCATCTCAATACTTTGTTATATATCCTTTGTTGGCGGTGACATAGGTCAAATGTTTTCTGTAAGTCTTCACAAGGTTGGCACACACTGTTGCTGGTATGTTGACCCATTCCTCCATTGCTCCTCTAGAGCAGTGATGTTTTGGGGCTGTCGCTGGGCAACACGGACTTTAAACTCCCTCCAAAGGTTTTCTATGGGGTTGAGATCTGGAGACTGGCTAGGCCACTCCAGGACCTTGAAATGCTTCTTACGAAGCCACTCCTTCGTTACCCTGGCGGTGTGCTTGGGATCATTGTCATGCTGAAAGACCCAGCCAGGTTTTATCTTCAATGCCCTTGCTGATGGAAGGAGTTTTGCACTCAAACTCTCACGATACATGGCCCCATTCATTCTTTCATGTACACGGATCAGTCGTTCTGGTCCCTTTGCAGAGAAACAGCCCTAAAGCATGATATTGCCACCCTCATGCTAGATATGGTGTTCTTTGGATGCAACTCAGCATTCACTCTCCTCCAAACAATACGAGTTGTGTTTCTACCAAACAGTTCTACTTTGGTTTCATCTGACCATATGACATTCTCCCAATACTCTTCTGGAACAACCAAATGCTCTCTAGCAAACTTCAGATGGGCCCGGATATGTACTGGCTTAAGCAGGGGGACGCATCTGGCACTTAATACTGGCCCCTGCCCACCTAGTACTGACCACCCTGCCTTACCCCTGACCCTAATACTGGCCCCTGCCTGACCCCTAATACTGACCCTGCCTGACCCCTAACCCTAGTACTGGCCCCTGCCTGACCCCTAATACTGACCCTGCCTGACCCCTAACCCTAGTACTGGCCCCTGCCTGACCCCTAATACTGACCCTGCCTGACCCCTAACCCTAGTACTGGCCCCTGACCTCTAATACTGACCTGCATTAACTTATAACCCTAATATAGGCCCCTGACCCCTAATACTGGCCTGCATTAACTTATAACCCTAATATAGGCCCCTGACCCCTAATACTGGCCTGCATTAACTTATAACCCTAATATAGGCCCCTGACCCCTAATACTGGCCCTGCCTGACTCCTAATCCTAGTACTGGCCCCTGACCTCTAGTACTGGCCGCTGACCACTTATTTTGGCCCCTGACCCCTTACCCTAGTACTGACCTCTAACCTTGGACCCCTAACCCTGATACTAGCCCCTTACCCCCTAGTACTGACCCCTAATACTGGCCTTGCCTGACCCCCTAATACTGCCCCTGTCGCACCCCTAAGGCTACTTTCACACTTGCGTCAGCAGGATCCGTTTGTGAGATCCGTCCAGGCTTCATAAACGGGATCCGTCCTGATAATACAACCGTCTGCATCCGTTCTGAATGGATCCGTTTGTATTATCTTTTACATAGCAGAGACGGATCCGTTCAGAACTCCATTGAAAGTCAGTGGGGGACGGATCCGTTTACTATTGTGCATGAGTAAACGGATCCGTTCCATTGACTTACATTGTAGTCATGACGGATCTGTTTCCATTCTGCTCAGTCAAGCGGACACCAAAACGCTGTCAGAGCGGAATGGAGACGTAACGGAGGCAAACTGATGCATTTTGAACGGAATCCTTATCCATTCAGAATGCATTAAGGAAAAAACTGATCAGTTCAGGGCCGTTTGTGAGAGCCTGGGACTGATCTCACAAACGGATCCTGCTGACGCAAGTGTGAAAGTAGCCTAACCCTAGTACTGGCCCCTGAGCCTCTAATACTGGCCCTGACCCCTACCAGTACTGACTCTAACCCTGGACCCCTAACCCTAATCCTGTCCCTAACCCTAATATTGACTGCTAATACTGACCCCTAATACTTTCCCTAACTCTAATACTACGCCATTACAGACCCCAAACCCTAACTACTGACCATTAACCTACTGAGGCTACATTCACATGACCATATGTGTTTTGAGGTCCACACATTGCGGATCCACAAAACATGGATACTGGCCGTGTGCATTCCACATTTTGTGGAACACACATGCCCAGCCCTATAATAGAAATGCCTGTTCTTGTCTGCGATTGCGGTCAAGGATAGGACATACTCTATCTTTTTTTGCAGGCTTGCGGAACGGAACTTAGGATTTGCGGCCCCTTTTAAGTGAATGAAATACGGTTGTTTGAATGTACCCTAACGCTGCCTCTAACCCCAGTACTGGCCCCTAACTGATACTGACCCTAATTCTAATACTGCCCTAAGGTGCATTCAGACAACCGTATTCAGACGACCGTATTTCTAAGTCTGAATCCGTTCCACAATTTTGCCGAACGGTGCGCGACCCATTCATTTCAATGGGGCCGCAAAAGATGCGGACACCACACCATGTACTGTCCACATACGTAGTTCCGTTCCCCCCCAAAAATTATAGTGCATATGCCCTATTCTTGTCGCAAGAATAGCATTCTATATAGGGCTGGCACTGTGCGTTCCGCAAAATGTGGAACGCACAAGGCCAGTATATGTGTTTTGCGGATCCACAATTTTGGGGACTGCAAAACACTTTTGGTCGTCTGAAGTAGCCTTATGCTAATACTACGCCTATCCCTAATACTGACCCCTAACCCCAATACTGACCCCTAACCCAATACTGGCCCTTAACTCTAACACAGTGACCATAATATATGATGTCCACATATATCT